>PVIA01011415.1:0-44554 GCA_004024845.1 Tonatia bakeri
GGCAGCCCTGGGGGCCGGCATTCCCTGGGCACGGCAGTCTCCTTCAGAAAGGTTTTCATCCCCTGACATAAACGCCTTCATCTCTTTTCAGTGTCAAGGTCAGGAGCTTCTCAGGAGCTGAGAAGGTTTAGGGACCCTCTTGTCCAAACTTGGCATCGCACAGATAACAGCGACTTGCCCAGGGCCACTGCACCCCGACCTCCTGTGGTTTCCTTATGGATTTTTCCACCATTTCTCAGATAACGGTGGCAATAGATGTGTGTGATGAAGTTCCAGCGAGTGTTCTGTGTGGTCCCTCCTGTCTGAGTTGGGTTCCCTCTTGAATCTTAGGTAAAAGACAGAGATGTGACACCATTGTTTGAGAGGTGGGTCCAGGCTCCGTGTCAGGCTGGCGTGCACGTATTTAATGCTCACAGGTACCACACAGCGACATCGCTCCAGCCCACAGACGAGGAGCCAGAAGCTCAGTGCAGTGGAGTGACTTGCTGGAGGCTACACAGCGTGAAAGTGGTGAGCTGGGGTGTGAGCCTGGACCGTCTAGCTCTACAGCTGGACTCTGCGACACCGTGCTGCCTTCGGTGGCTGAGTGGCGCCTCCCGGCCACCTTTACACCAGTCCCTGAGTCTCCAGAGGTCCTCTTCCAAGGTCCCGCTTCATGGCACGTCTGGGCCAGCTCTGGCTTCCACAGGTCGTCGCCTCTGGCTGTGCTTGGAACAGGGCACGCTCCTCCCCCCACCAAGACTCTGTCCGCTCTGGCTTCGGGGTGGTGGTCTCTGTAGCCTTCCCCCCTCTTTAAGGCTGAGTACAGTTCTCTGTGGACCCCAGAGGAGCCCGCAGAGACCAGCTTTGTGAGGATGCATGCCAGGGGGAGCCCCACGGGGACCCCGAGGAGTGAGGCACGTGCGGTGCAGCCAGAATTGCCGAGGGGGGCTGTGGGACAGTCGGAGTTGCAGGTTGGCTCCGGCCAGGGCTCAGGCTTCCTGCTGACCCCCAGGGCTGCCCTGAGCTGGGGGAAGGGGAGGGGAGGGGACAGGTGCTCCTCTCTCAGACCCTGGCCAGCCTGGGGCTCTCGTTCTGGCTTCTCCTGGGTGGGGTGGCCCCAGCACCCACCTTGACTTGAGCAGCCAGCACTGAGAAGGAGCGGCTGGACCCTTCAGTGGCTGCTCCTCTGAGAATGGGTCCTACATTTTCTGGAACATTCTCTATGCACATTTTGACTCCACTTCCCGTTTGCAAGCTGTAGATGTCCCACAATGGCGTTTGTCTGCACTAGGGGCACGTTTTGCTGAACAGCAACACCCGCTTTACCAGGTCAAGTCCTGTCCCGGGAGCTTGGTGGGGAGGCAGGAGAACCCTTCAGCCTGGCGTGTCCTGAGGGGATGCTACCTCCTGCTGGGGCCTGGGCAAGGGGATTGCTCTGCCAGCTTCTGCTCTGTCACAGCTGCCCCTCCCCTATTCCATGAGGTCAAGGTCAAGGGGCAAATGAGGCCCCCTTGACCCTCTCTGCCCCTCAAAGAGACCGTTATTTCCCCTCTTGGGCCTCCTCCAGGATCTAGGGAGAGCTGGCTGGTGGCACTGGCCTGGAGCAACAACCGGCTGTCTTCTAGCCGTCTAAGTGGGGGGCTTGGACCCCCATCAGGCTGCTGGCACATGCCGGACCCCTCCCTGGAGACCGGACAGGCCTGCCATCAGGACCCTGATGGCGACTCCTGCCAGGCAGGCCTGACTCTCCTCCTGATTCCTGGCTCATGGTGATGCCATTGATGGTCGTTCTCCCTGCTGTCGTGCAGCCTGCTCCTTCCCTGTGCTGTGTGCGGTTTGCATCTCATGTACTCCTCAGACCACGCCCCCCGCGTCCCCAGGGCAGGAGTGAGGGTGCGGAGGAGTGCACATCTATTGGCATTGCTGCCCATCTCTGTTGAGTACCTGCGGCCAGGCCCTGTGCCCGAGAGCCCACGGCGAAGGAGCTGTGACTGGGCTTCACCTCTGCTGGCTGCGCAGGCTGGGTGGTCGCCTGGCATCTCCCTGCCTCCCCACCCCCCACCTGGGGGGCCTCTGAGGCCCAGCTGTTTTGAACCTGGGAAGGGCCGGGCGGCAGTGCACACGTGTTTATCGGTCCCCGAGCTGTGAGTCGCCTTAGAGAGCTGCTCATCAGGACCCTTCAGTCTGGGGAAGGCAGCTGGGGCCGCACAGTAAATTAGTGGAGAGCCAAGGAGGCTCCGGACGCCTGGCCCAGAGCACCACCTCCTGGCATGCGGGGCATTCCACAGGGAAGAAGGGGGGGCCCTGGGTTACCAGCCCCAGCTCTGGAACAGGCATCATGTTCTCTGCCACCTGTCACCTGGCCCCTTTGCCATGTCCTGGCAAGGTCCCTTTGACTGTCCCCAGAACAAGTGGGCTGGGCTGCCACGACAGGATGCCCACGGAGCTGTGCTCAGACTGGTGTGTTCACCCCGCCCACCTCCCTGGCCCCACCCTCCCCACAGGCCCCTGACTTGGGTCATTCAGTGAGAGGGACGGAGGAGGGGATGGGTGGACTGAGCCCTGAGAACCCAGAGGGACAGAGTCTGTTATCTCCAAGCAGAAAAAGAAGCCGCTCTGAGAATGCCAGGTAACCAGAATTAAGCAGAGGCCAGATGGTCCCAACAAGGCAATTCTGAGATTCGACCTTCGGGATGCCCTTTCTCTTTGGGGGGCAGGGGACAAAACAATGCAAACCCTACTGATTGAAGAGAGCAAGGAGTGGCCCAGAGTGAGACACGCCAGCTAGCAGGAACGTGATGGAATGGTTGAAGGCATGTGAAATTCACTGCACACATTTTGTAACACAAGTCTGATCAAGACATAATAAGGCAGAGGAAGCCCTTGGACAGCTGGACAGGTGGCCGGCATTCTGGGGTGTGCTGTGCAAGGTGCCAATGTGCACCCGCCCCGACCGCACCCCCTCTGCAGGGGAGTCAGACCCTCGTTCCTCACCAAGCCCCCCATGTGCCGGAGCAGCAGCCAGTGGCCCGGTGTCTAGCTGATTAGCTGTCTTCTCCCCAACGTTGTGATTGGAGAGTCACTGCATGCAGTGCACAAAGCTTTGTCCCAACAGGCCAGATGGTTCTGGCCAGGGCTCAGGGCACTGGCAGGCGGGGGGTTTCCAGCCTTTTAAACATGAGGAAACTGAGTCTCTAAGAGGTTTGGGAGGGTTGTCAAATCAGGCTGGCCTGCAGGAGAGTGTCTGGGGTGTCTGTCTCTAAAATGTCTGAACCACTGGGCCACTGCTTCTCAACGGGGGACAACTTTGTCCCCCAGGGGACTTCTGGCAATGTCTGGAGACAGTTGTGGTTTTCCCAATTTGCAGGGGAGGGGAGCGGTTCTACCGGCATCTAGTGGATCGAAGCCAGTGGTCCACGAACAGCCACAAAGAATTCCACGGCCCCGAAATGCTAGCAATGCCAAGGGCAGGAAACCCAGCCCCAGGCCACACTAGCTCTGATTCCAAAGGGATGGTATTTCCCGAAGGTCCGCTTTCCCCAGTTGTGAGTCATTGAGTAAATCAGGGCTTTGCAGAGAAGCAGCTACTGTGGCTGCTGCCCCGAGCTCAGACAGGTCAGCAGAGGACAGAGGTCTGGAACCCAGACGCCGCTGAAATGCCCATGATTCACCGTTTCCCTGTGACTCTGCATTTCCACAGCCTTCAACGTTCATGGGGAGTCTCAGCCTGATGCAGGAAACCCCACTCTGGACGGTGGGTGGGTGGGGCTGAACTTTTCCCAGTAACTGCATCTCTGGGACCTTGAGGGACCTGGCCTCCCACCAATGCCTCTGCAAAACACGATTTGGGGGAAGCCTAGGAGGGGTGGGCATGGGGGCCGCTGGACAGCCTGGGAGAAACCCACACCTTTCTGGCTTCTGACCATTGCCCCACCCCCTGCCCTGCTTCCCTCCATGAACGCTCACCAGCCCTCTTTCTACTGTCTGAAGTTTTACAGAAAACTTATTCTTGTAACTAGCCAGATACCAATTCTTCTGAGCAAATCAGAAATGTTTCTGTGTTTTACTAACATTTTCATACTCGACTTGTAAGTCATCTCCTGAATAAAAAGGTATTTTAACAATTCTCCTAGCTTTGCTACTCACACTCCCTGGTTCGGACGAGATCGCCAACTTTTCCTGCAGTGCAAAGGCTATTTCTTAACGTGGGGTTTCAATGTGCTCTTTTGATGACAAATATCTAACTTCAGTGGATGTGAAAATGTGGCTGTGGGGCCGTGGGTCTTTGATTGGTAGCGCTCTCGCTGTCGTGGTCCTTTTCTGTTGTGACAATTAAAAGAAAAGAAAGTGTCGGAGTGCAACCTGTGCTTTCTGTCCTAGAGGCTCCACTCAGCGCCACCTCCACCCCACTGCTCCTTCCGCCCCTCCCCAGGCAGGGCAGTGCCGCCTCCCCTACCCCACCCCTCGCAGTGCCCCCGCCCCATATCATTCCTGTAGCGAATCCAGAGGCTCTGCTCACCTGCCCATCACCCATTTTCCTCGCCCTCTGACTCATCTGAGAGCTGGGTTTCTTATAGTCAACTTGTTACCCCGCACCTTGCACGGTGCCTGGCTCCGTGAACACCCAGCAGGCGTCCAGGGCGAATGAACCATGTATGAAAGACCCGCTTGGGAGATTTCAGCCAAGCCGGCACAGTGCGCATGCAGTGAGCTTCATGCACTCGGCTCACGGATAGCAACAGACATGTAGCACTTGCTGGGTTCTGTGTAGCTCTGGGCTCTTTGCACGTACAGCAACCCACTTGGCCACGACACTGGACAAAGGAGGCACTACTGTTATCCTGTTTCCACACAGGAGGACACTGAGGTTGGAGAGGTTTCTTGCCCAAGCCCATGTAGCTGGGGAATGTCAGAATGGGACTGGAGTCCAAGGCTGGCTCAGAGTCCATGTTCTGAGGGCTGTAAAAAGCCCCTCAACACTTGTTGGGTACTGACTGTTGGGGACCCTGTGCCAGGGGCAGAGACACTGGAGCAGCAAGCAGTCCCTGCCTTGGAACCCATTTCTGCAGAGAGGAGCACAAAATAATGTCACTGTTGGGTGTTACATGCTGAAATGACAAGGGCCCAAGTATTGGGTTCTGCACCAGGGGCTCTTCTGAAAAATCCATACCAGGTCCCAATGGAGGTCTTCCCGAGGGGCCAGCACCCACTGAAGTGGGAACAGTGGGTGCAAAGGATTGATCAGATCAGTGGCTTATGCAGGAGCAGACAGCTCTGGGAGCTGGGGGCCAAAACTCTGGGCCCCAGCTTAAAGGCTGGTCACCCTACAAGGCAGCTATCCACCACTGGGGCAGGTGCAGGTGCAGGAGTGGGGATGCTGTCCAGAGATTCATGGCTTATGTGTCAAGGACTTTACAGCCAAGAAGCCTTGGGCAGCAGGCGTGCCCCCCGCCCCACTGCAGCCTGGGCCTGGCTGCAGGGGGGAAGCCAGGGTGGAAGCCGGAGGTCCAGGCAGTGATTAAAACCAGCCTGGAGCGGCCCTCAATGCCAGTGCGGCGGGCATCGGGCTGCCATCACACGTGCCCAAGCACAGTATCAGGGACAGAGAGGTGACAAAGAAGGTGAGACGGGACTCCTGATTTTTCCCCTCGAACCTGCCCCTCCAGCCATCTTCCCCAGCTCCTGCCCCTGCCACACCCACAGGCCCTCCCGCCCAGCACGCAGCCCGATGGACTATCGTTTCACCACTGAGGAGCATCTTTTCAGAACAGCAAGGAAAGCTGGTGGCAAGGTTTTTTCTTGGCAGCCACAGTCTAATGCTCTTGTGTTTATATTTTAAGAGGCGACAGTGATGCCAGTCCATTCTAAAAGTGTCCCCTGCTCCCCACTATCATCCTCCCTGCTAGCAAATTTGGTTTGTAAATACACAGGTTCGTATTCTATTTGCCTGTTGCCAGTCAGCCTCCGCGTTTCCGTGGTTTGAGGTGGTTTCTGCGGAGCAGGCTGTGCACATGCAGCACTGGGCCCGGAAATGATCAGTCAGGCAACCACGTGTCTTCACCTTGGACAAGGCACCGGCTGAGCGGGTGGGGCAGGAGTGCTGCCCCCTCCTGCACAAGACTGCCTGTCCCACTAGGGGCAAAGGCTCCCCTGGACCACCTTTGTGTCCCCACAGTGCCCGGGCAAAGCAGAGTGTCATACTTCACCCAGTGGGCGAATGAACGAGGGGATGACACACACAGCCACCCCCCATCACCTCCCCAGAGCTGTCAGAGCCTAGGGGATCTCAGGAAGGGGGGGCGGGGAGCAGAGGGACAGGTTCCAGGATGATGGTGAGCCCTCTCGTGATTCCAGGAGCCCGGCCAGTGGGTAATTTTCCATTTGGCCTCATCTGGCCCCAATTCCTCAGGCTCCCACTGAGGAGGGCAGGGCAGCAGGAATGGCCTGGTGATTAATATTTATGCAAGCCAGGCTGCTGGGGCCTTCTCTGCAAACCACACAAAGAACATCAATGGCCACGGTAACCGGTGACCAGAACTTTCGGGGGTGCCGCCCTCCAGGTTTGCAAAGCACTTTCCAATCCAGTTCTGATGCTCCTGGCAGGCACGGCTGTGCTGGCCTCTCCCAACCAGCGGCCAACTGCCCCCTGCACAGCGTCTGTCAGGGTGGGGCTCTGAGATGCATGAGGAACAGGCAGGGCCCTGATGCTTTCTTTGTCTTGGAGGAAGGGGTAGAAGTGGGGGCACAAATGCTCAGTGAAGACAACAGGGTGTAAGCATGGATAGCGGGGAGCCTGGGGGTGAGGGGAACCAGAGGAGGACCCCCAGGCAGGCCAGCAGCCCAGGCCAGGAGTCAAGTCTGCGGTTTTTAGAAAAGAAAAGTGAAGTTCATGTACTCACTTACTCAATAATTAAAGATTGAGCGCCCCTGTGAGCCAGGCACTACTCCAGACACCGGGGGGGGGGGGGGGGGGGGGGGCTCAGAGAGGGCTCATCACCACTCTGGTTGCGTAAGGGGACAAACGGAAGTGTAGCTGCCACCTTCTGACGGTAAACATGGATTAGGACAAGTGGAGAAATAGTTAACTAATGCCATATTAGTGACGTAATGAGAAATATATAGTACTGTCTATCACTCACAATGCTGTATTATATGCTTAAAATTTATTAAGAAGGTAGATCTTACGATGCGTTCTTACAACAAAAGAATAAACAAAACAGAACGTGACCCAGAGATGCAAAGAACAAACTGATCCTCGCTCTCTGGAAACCCATTCAAAATCCTGCCTGGCCCAGAAAACTCCATTGTATATAATTTGTTCCCCAAAATTGCCTGCTCCCAGAGGGCACCATGGCTCGGAGGACCTGGAAAAAACACAGGAGCCCCAGCCAGCAGGGGGCAGTGTGGCGTTAGAAATGTGAAAACGCCGAGGTGCCAGCTGGGTAGGGTGGGTTCCAGGCCCATCGCTGCCATCTACTAGGAGAGAAATGCCTCCTCCAGGAAGCCCTGCAGAAGCTCTGGAATGGCACCTTTCGGTAGGTTACGCTCCCACGCACGGAGTAGCCCTGAACTGCAGAGGAAGTTGATCAAAACGTCCTGTGTGCATCTAGACCCTGCCCCGCAAAATAAAGGGGGGTCCTGAGCAGAATGCAGCCTCAGACCTCGTCGCCGTGGACCTAGGCACAACTCTGTCTTGTTTCAGTGGAGCTTTTTGTTGAATGGCGACACAGAAACAGAGAAACGCACACATCCCACGTGAACAGTTCGATAAAGTTTCACAAAGGCCTCGCACTCATAAAAACCAAGGACTCGGGTCCGCAGGCAAGCATGCTCAGTTCATCCAGAAACCCCTTCTCGACGCCGTCAAGTTCAATGTAATGGGTTGCCAACGGCAACAGCAATGGAAAATCCGGGTTTCTGCACAAAATGAAAAGACCCACGTGGGGCCACCTGCCCTCTGGGTGGAGGGAGGAGAGTGCCTGCCGGCCTTACAAGGAGGTCTTGCCAGGCTCAGGCAAGAGGTGACCCTGAGCCCCATATTTTGAAGGGCCTTTCCCTGTCCTCCTCTACATGCCACTGACTGTGGCACAAGGAGCCCAGGGGCCCAGGAGGGTGTGTCCACCTGCATCCTTGTCCCCTCCTCTGGACGTTGCTTCAGTCTGCAGGACCCCAGAGTCCTCTGCCCGCCTCTGGGCCTGGGTGGCTCATACTTTTGGGACCTGTCGGCACAGGTGTCTGTACCTTTAGGCCCCAGGGTGGTGCCAAGGACAGCTGTGTGTGAACTGGGGGGTGGGGCCGTGAATAGGTCACTTGGCCTATTGTGACAGGTTGTTGGGGCAGGACCCAGGCCAGAGCCCACTCTCCCTGGGGACCACGTTCTAGCACAGAATCCTTCAGAATGTACCTTAGTCACGGTTCTCCAAAGAAACGGAGCCAACAGCATAGACAGAGAAAGACATTTGTTTTAAGAAAGTGGCTCATGCCATTATGGGGCTGGGCAAGCCTACGATCGGCGAGGCGCATCATCAGTCTGGAAATGCAGGAGGGAGTTGTTCTCAACTCCGAATGCCGCAGGGCAGCAGGCTGGTATGCAGGCCAGGTTTATAGTCTGCAGGGTTCCTTCCTCTTTGGGGAAGAGCCTTCCTCAGTCCCTTTTCTGATAGCTGTTAACTGATCGCACGAGGCCCACCAACATCCTGTGGCGGGCAATCTGCTTTACTCAAAGGCCACCAATTTAAATGTTAATCACAGCTACAAAATTCCTTCACAGAAACATCGGGATTGGCATTTGACCAACCGACTAGGCCACCGTAGCCTAGCCAAGATGATACATAGAATTAACCAGACTAGACTCCAAGGAGGCTATATCCACATCCAGCCTTCCAGGTTGCTGGCAAGGTGTAGTTGTCAAGATAGAAGAATCAAGTATGTATTTCAGTAAAAAATGCATTGGTTGATTTCTAGCTTTTGTACATTTGGACACATGGTAGGTGGGCTCATTGATGCAGTTGCCCTGGCCCAGCAGGTGTGAAGGGCGACCCCCGCCCCATGACTGCAGACTGTTTTATAGCAGTTCGCCTCAGTCCCACCCTCCTCTGCCGGGCCCTGTGGGCACCAGGTTTGCAATCCTGGGTTTGAAAAACATCACTTTGGGAAGGAGTCGGGGAGGGTGGAATTCAGAGACTGTCTCCTGGGATCAGACAGGCCCTGGCTCTGTGAGGATCTGTGACCTTCCAGGGAAGCCCCCTGACCCTACCACCTCCCCACTGTGCTGGGTGTCAAGGCCAGGGAGTTGAGGGTGTTTACAGTTCCATTTCCCTGGAGTAGGACACAGGAAAGTCCTGAGGGTTGAGTGAGATGGTGTTGGCAGCCGGCCTTGCACACAGCACACACTCGCAGACTGGAGTGGGTGTGGCTGGTTCGTGGGGGGGGGCCGCTCGTTCAAAGGCCTCTAGAGCACCTGAAACCGCAGACAGTGCTGAGCCCTGCATACACCGTGCTTCTTCCTGCCCATGCCGCCTGTGATGGAGTTTAACTGCTCTTGCTCTGTTGGGTAAAGTAAGGGTGGCTGGAACACAGACAGCCCTGTGATGTGTCGGCAGCCAGTCTGACGACCGACAGGGCTGCTAAGGAACGGACAGGCCGGTGGCGGATGCTGAGCGGAGACTCCGGCAGGGAGGACTCACCAAAGGGGAACGCTGAGAAATTCCATCACACTGCTCAGAAGGGCACGCAGTCCAGAACTTATGTGTTCTGGTATTTTCCATTTCATGTGTTCGGACCGCGGCTGGCCCTGGTTAACTAAGATGGCGGGAAGGGAAGCCGCGCAAGGATGAGGGGGACTGCCGCGTTACCCTTGGGAGGGCGCACTGCTCACCCAACGGGCCAGCCTCCCGTTACACTGCTCCCTCCCGGCTGGAAGAGCTGGGTCAGCGCTGCTCTGCCCTGGAGCTCCTCAGGAAGACAAGGGAAAATGTCCCCAGACAGGAGCCAGTGGGAGCCACTGCCTGTTTCTATAAATAAAGTTTTATTGGGACACACCCAGCAAGCCGGTTCATTTACTTCTTGTCCGCAGCTGCTTAGGCACTGAGCTAGCATTTGAATGGCATCAACAGACACCATGTGGCCAGCAGAGTTGAAAATGTTTCTTATCGGGCCCTTCAGAAAAAAGAGCTTGTCAACCCCACCCCAGAGAGGAAGGCTGAGAGTTGGCCCTTCCTACAGAGAGGTGGGTGCTCCTGGCTGTCCAAACAGCAGGCCCGCTCTCGGTCCTCTTTGGGGGCAGAAACGCCCACGGAGCTTGGGAGGGGGCCGTTCTCCACACAACTGGCCCAGGGAGGAGGCGGTCCCACGTCTGCTTGCTTCCATCCCCCGCATTCGTGTCCTAAATAGCTCACCGATCAGCCTTGGGGAAAGAGGGAGCTTATAGGAGGCAGCCTTGGTGGTCACCTATGGCCGTTTAGGTTGTCAACACGCAGAGGCATCTGCCCAGGGAGCATCTGCACCCAAGCTGTGTGCATGGCATGAGCTACATCTGCCCAGAGAAAGGGGCACCTCCTCCTTCTCAAAAAGGTACCTGTGGTGGTATGAGCTTGTAGGGCGGCCCTGGCGGGAGAGGGCCAGAGTGAGTTGTAAGGTGGGCAGGTGGACGCTACGAGTGGGGCTGATGCAAAGAGAGGCCTCCAGAAGCTGAAGAGGGCCAGAAGGAGCCAGCCCTGCCAGTCCCTTGACTTTAGCTCAGTGAGTGTCCCTGACTTTGGACTTCCTAGTTCCACAACCCTAAGATAAGAAGGTTGTGTTGTAAGCCACGTAACTTGTGGTCATCTGTCCAAAAGGTGCAGGAGCCTTGTGCAAGCACCCTTCTCAGAGGCTGGCTGCCAGGAGGAGCCCGGATGGTGCCTCTGAACTTCCAGCGTCTGGA
This sequence comes from Tonatia bakeri, assembly GCA_004024845.1. Taxonomy (NCBI): domain Eukaryota; kingdom Metazoa; phylum Chordata; class Mammalia; order Chiroptera; family Phyllostomidae; genus Tonatia; species Tonatia bakeri. The sequence goes on from PVIA01011415.1 coordinate 10,904, forward strand.
GCCGCATGAAGGGTTCGTCCCTGGCTGCTGCCCCATCCCTGTAACTGGGCTTTCTCACCTCCTTCCACCCCTGCCTGCTGGGCCTTCTGGCCCCGGGAGGGCTGCCATCCCAGGAAGTGCCTGGGAAGATAAGGGGTGACCTCTGACCATGTGAGGAAGGGCAGGAGGCCAAAGACAGCCAGATGGTGGAGATTACAGCAATCACACCCCCTGGCCGGCTCCAGAGTCGCCAAGCCGTGGGCAGCAGGCCAGGGTGAGAGTGATGTCATTTGCATCCCGCAGCTTCCGTAATCATGTCAGGGGCAGGCAGCCTCAGGACGCCAAGTGATTTTCAGATGGATCATAGGCGGCCGGCAGGCCAGATCTTTCCCAACAAAAACGAACCACACAGGAAACAGTCCCCCCACACACCATCCCACCACCCCATTCCCTGGCCCAATGAAAGTCCTCCTTCCTCCGGGCTTACAGGCTGCCTACTTGCCAGGTCACGGGGATGGACACAACCTGTCCTCAAAACTGTCTGCATCACCCTAGGCCCACCTCCACGTGGACATGAACCAGGGCAGCTGGGAAGTCCCCAGGCCGGACCTGGACAAGGCTCTGGAGTTCCGTCACCAGGGCCAGGGCTCTCTGACACCTCAGACACCCTTTCCCATGCACTGAAGCTATCCTTCTGCTCCCCGAATCCGTGCCAGCACATCCACCCACGTGTCCACAGCCATGGTCATGGGCTGCAGCGTCTCTCTTTCCATTCTCCCATGAGACACCACGGCCCTGTGCAGGCAAACGTCACAGGAGCCCTCGGTGGGCTCCCCGGGGACCTGGGCTGTGCACAGGCAGGTGGCCGCTGCCGTCCAGGCTTGGGTGACGAGGCCCCGTCCACTCTTCACACAGACGTCCCCCCACAAAGGTTCACTGGGCGTGTGCTGGGTGCCGGGCCCTGGACAGGGAGGAGGACGATAACCAGTAAACAAGCCCCTGTAGCAGTGGGTACTCGGGAGGAGAGCAGAGCAAGCCTGTCCTTGCTCCGACTTCCTGTGAGTTCGCCAGGAACAGCAGGGCCACCCCCATCATCTCCCAGGGCCTCCTCCCACGCCTGGGGACGCAGCCAGCGGGAACCAAGCTCAAAGGAGAGGCAGTGCCACAGATTGCAGAGAGATGGGGAGACGAGATGTGAGCAGAGACAGACAGCCCACCTTGGAGGCGGATGTGAAAGAGCATGGACCTTGTAAATGTGCAGGCAGCCCTATCACCCAGAAAGGCCGCCTCAGGGCACTGACTCTGAAGAAACCCCTACAGCTATGCACAGAAACCGCATACGGCATTGTTGGAGATCATGGTAACCTGGAACTGATGGACTATGAAACAGCTGTTTTACCCAAGATGTGATCCTTGGGTAAAAGAGCACGTTGTAAGAAAAGAAGATATAGTTCCGTTTAGAGGGTAGAAAACCTGGAGCTTCACTCGTCGGGGTCCATAGATGGGAATGCAAAGGAGAAAGGACGGTAACCACGGTTACCCCCGAAAGAAGCCCCTGAAAGAGGGTGGGCCCAAGGCCTCTAGGCTTGCCTGAAATGTCCCACCTTTTTACACAGAGAACTGTGCACGGGCTATTTGCATAATTTTTACACTTACCTGTTTAAACATTCTATGGAAAAGGTGATAGAACCATTTCCACGTTGAACACCTGAATGTCAGCTCAGATGTCATTCATTACTCAGCCGTCAAAGCCCTAAGATCTGCCAAAATGTTGCCACTGACAGAAATACCCACCCACACTTCACTCAGATGGGCAGAAAAGAGTGCTATCACTTAGCTTTTATTGGTTTAGAAGAGAGAGAGAGACTCCAAAATGTAGTAGCTTAAAAACCACAACCATTTCATTTAGCTCACAAATCTGTGGCTCCTTCGGGTGATGTTTCTGGTCCGGGCCAGCCAGAGCGATGTGTGCTGGGTTCGCCCGTGATTCTGTGGTCATCTGGGGACTATACAGTCTAGAAAAATCCCACTCGCATGCACCTGGCCCGGCTCTCATCCTCCAGCAGCCCAGCTCGGTCATAGTCCGTGGGGGACCAGAGTTCTGAAAGAAGCAATAGTGGAGGCTGGAAGGGCCCTGGAGAATTCAGTCACTTCAACCACATTCCATGGGCTGAGGCGAGTCACGAGACCGGCTCACGTTCAAGCAGTGGGAACAGACCCACAGTTACTTGGGTAGAAATGGGAACAGCTACTATGTGCCAGGCCGCCAGCTAAGGATTTCCAATGTGTTTTCTCATTCCTTTCTTACAGCAGTGCTGGGAGGGAGGTATACACGGTAATCTTACTTTATGGATGAAGAAACTGAGGCACGCTGGGCGTCAGAGAAAGGAATCACTCCAGGAAGCCTTGACCCCACCCCAAAAGTCTCCCTTACAGATACCTAAAGTGCCAACCATTTCTGCTTCTCCCCACGGCGGGGGTGGGGTGGTGAATTGCGTCACCCGAGATCCATACCCGCCTGCGGCTGTATTTGAAGGAAGGGAGTCAATGAGGTTTGGTGAGGACCTCGGTGGCCAGAGTCCTGTCCTGATGGGGTCGGTGTCCTTGTCCTCTGCTGTGAGGATGCAGCGAGAACACAGGCATTCACAAGCCAGGAGGAGGGTTCTTACCAGAAATGAAATTGTCTGGCACCTTGATCTTGGACTTCTGGGACTCCAGAACCATGAGAAGGAAATGTCTGTGGTTCAAGCCACCCAGTCTGTGTGGCTCCCAGCATGAAGCAGTGGTGTCCACACCAAACCCCTGCGCTCCCCACCCTCCTCTCACCTTCGAGCTGTAACCTTGGCACATCTCTCAGCCTGCCCAGCCCTCAGTGTCCCCTGCTCTAAGGCGGAGATAACAACGGCACTGTCTCACAGGGTTGCTGTCAGCGTGCAGTGGGTTCATGCCTGTCGAGCTCTCAGACCAGGCTCTGGACCACAGGAGGGGCCAGTAGTGTTGGCCAGGGGTGTGGGGGTGGGAGCGGTGAGCACAGTGAGCCCTGGAGGGAGGGGCTAGAGGGGGAGGGGCAACAGGGCCCCACCCTGAGTCCAGGCACAGCGCCTACCCCCGCCCCTCTCCAGGGCTCCTAGAGAGGAGCACTCCTGTACACGGGGTTAACCTACAAATAAAAGGTCAAGGTGAGAACTGCAAGTGTTTATGAGAACTGTTTATAAAAGAACTGCAGTTCTGGGAAGTGGAAATTCGAATGGTGCTCCTATCAGGAGGTGAAGGGAAGTGGGTTTTAGGAAGGAGGGAAGGGGAGTACTATAATTGGGGTCACCAAGTGAAGGACAAGATTTGGGCAGACGCAAATAAGCTACGTTATCCTTTAGCCTCACACGCTGATGCTGATGCTAAGGAATGTCTTTAATTCTCAGTCTGCTGGGCAGGATGCCTGTCCTCCTGTTAGCTGCGCGAACAGTTGTTTGCAACGCGGTGTTGCTTTCGGCCAGTCCTGGGGTTGTTTTGCCCCAGTACACATCCCAGAGGCTGAGGTGTGAGAGCGCAAGGTGGCTCTGGGATGGCAGCTCTGGCTGCGTTTGAAGCGGCCCCACCTACATTCTTTCTCTCAAAGGGAGCGGGCCTGCTGCGTGGGCCTCACACACACCCTGCCCCTTGTCTTCACCGCAATGCCCACAGCAAAGAGGGGAGTCCGGCATCCACAGGTGGGAAGTGGGGCTACGAGGAGTTCAGCGCCCTGCCCCAGGTTACACAGCCATGGCCAACACCGGCTCCCCACCCCGTTTCTGATTCCAGGATTTGTCCCACTTGGCACTTCAGGTGACAGAGACAGGTCCTGGAGGGCCCCCCCAGAGTCACATGACCCCGTCCATGTTCCCACTTAGAGCCGGTCTCAGCCCCATGCAGCCCGCCCCCCCGCCCCCACCTCCACTCCCGGCCCTGCCTGGTGCTCGCCACGGGACAAAATGGACAGACCTGGGTTTGGGATGGCTCTGCAATGCCCCTGAGGGTTAGTCTGTGGGGCGAGGCCCGCTCTCCGGGACTATTATGGGGATCCAGTATGAGGCTGCAGGTGAGGCACTTGGCACAGCCTCAAGCTCCGCAGAGGTCGGAGTCCTTTCCCCAGAGCGATGCGCGGCGTGGGGACGAGGCGAAAGTGCCAGGCCCCCCGCTGCCCTCGGCCTGACGTTTCACAGCTCCTCTGTTCTTCCCGACAGCCTAGCTCTGGCTGCCGGGTTCCTCCGGGGAGTCATTGGTAAACGTCTTAATCCGCTCCCGAGGCGCTGAGTCACAGGAGGGGAAGTTAACGTTTTGGAAGCATGCTCATCAGAGTGGGTCTGACTGGAAGGATTTTGAAAGCCTCTTTATCCAGCCCGACTCTGCACTTTTTCACGTCAAAATGCTTTTCTCACTTTCCACTCTTCCTGAAAATTTGTCCGGCCTTACAGAGAATAAGCCATTCTTGAGTACCTACTGGGCACCAAGCCCGGTGCTAACCACTAAAAAGACAAGAGCGCCCTCTCTCGGTCACCCCTGCAAAGGACATCTCCTGCGTGCCTACTACGCGGTGAGCAGCATAGCAGAGAAAATGATTTTCCTTCCAGGCTCTGAGCTCTTGGCTGAAATGCCCTGTAACAGACATAAACTATAAGTGGAAGTGTATTAACTTGTACACTTCATGTGGACATGGGAGAGGCCCCAGGGGAAAGTGAGTAACTCCCCTCAGGGGCCTAACCCACCAGCACCCATACTTTAGCTACAAAGTAACGGGGTGGGAGCAGTTGTGGGAGGTGACCAGGAGGCACAAGAAGGTAAGGTTGTCACGCAGGTGATAAGAGGCCCTGGTGAGTTAGACCCACCTTTTCTTCCTGGTGCAGAGAGGGCGACACCCTGACATGTGGCGATTTCTTTTCTAAAGACAGCTCTCCCATACAGAAGGGTGACTTCTACTCTGTTTGCAGAGTTTCTATTGCATCTTCTGTTTCTCAAATTAATCCTTACACCAGCTGTGGCTGGGCTCAGTTGGTTGCAGCATTGTCCCATGCACCAAAGGGATGCAGGTTCGATTCCCGGTCAGGGCACATACATGAGTTGAGGGTTTGATCCCTGGTCAGGGCACTTACAGGAGGCAACCACTCGATGTTTCTCTCTCCCTCTCTCCCTTCCTTTCTCCCTAAAACCAATAAATGTATCCTCAGGTGAGGGTTAGAAAGTAATAATAATAATTTTATGCCAAAGAGTCCTATTTTGGGGTGGCACGTTCCGCTACCTTTAACTGTTAGAAAGCAAAATTTAACCAAGTGAAATTTAAAGATCTTATTGGCTTTATTCAATGATTCATGAACCAGGCAGCATGCCATCCAGCAAATAGAGAGGAGATCCGAAGAGCTGTACAGAATGATAGATTTGACAGGCAGAGAGGGCAGGACAGAAGTTACACAAGCCAATTGCTGGTTTTCCGTGGCAAGGTCACCCTCCGTGGGGGGTGGCAGGAGTCAATCAGGCAGATGACTTCACAGGTGCTGACCAGGAAATTCCACACTGACTGGTTTATGATCTTATTCCGGGGAAAAGCTGGAAGTGTAACTAAGTTAAGTATTAAGTCTCTGTTGGTGTTGTGGGGCTTAGCACAAGCAACTCCATGTTGTCTCTTTTTTAACAACACAAAGAAGAAATACCCAGCCCCACCGCAGAGGACTCTGTAGTTCTAAGCACAGACAGGAAGAGACGCAATGAGCGTGGAGTCATGAGTAATTACTCCTGCGTTTATTACAGGACCGGGCCTGGGCCGAGCGGGGCCACCTCCGGCCAGCGGCAGTGTGTGGGTTCTTGGCGTCACGCAGGAAAGATTTCACAACATGAGTCCAGATGATTTTGAGAGCGTGTTTATTAAAGCTGGGGACGGTGGGACAAGGAAGGGCTTAGGACAGAAGAAGCAACAAGGGAGAGACTAGGCCAGGAAGCTGGACACTTTTATGCCTGTTAGTCAAAGAAACAATATATTTGCGAAGAATTGAACAGACAAAGGTTTGGGCTTGGGATGGTAAATTGGTCAAGTTATAAAAATAGTCCCCGACTCCCCAGAAAAACATCAAGCCATTTGTCCAGTAGAATTTCCGACATCCTCATAATGTTTTTTTAATGAGTTCCACTAACCTTTGAATTTCCTGTAATTTTTTTTTTTATCTAGAGGCTCAATTAGATTCAGATTGAGTGAGTCTGGAAAAAGGGTTCAGAGTGGGCACCAGCCTCTCTGTCACACTCCAGGAGACACATGTCAGCTGTCCTGCTGTGAGTGGGACAGAAGTCCCTCCATGTGAAGTTCCTCATTGACCTGCCATCTGGCCACTTCAGAGTCTAACTGTGGCTCTTCACTAGGTCACGGGAGGTGGCGAATCCTCGCCGACCTTTGAAAGACGGGTCCTCCAGCTCTGCTCTGATGCCCCCTCTCCTCTCACGTCCTGTCTCACCCTCCAAACACAGCCTGCAGACGTATTTTTCTTGGTCTTCTCTTTGTTTTTTAATCAGTCGAAACTTTTGTTAAAATAGGAGGATTGCATACTTTAAAAACTGCATCTTTTCAACGTCCTTTAAAAAACCTAAATCCAGCAGCACGGGGTCAGCCCTTCCCCAGGGTGGCAGCCCGTGGGGTTGGACTAGCAGCTGGCACTCCAGGCACAGCACACGCTCCTGGTTCTCCAGCCCCTGCCATGTCCACTGTGTCCCCAGGGCTGAGCCTGAGCACCAGCTGCACCTACCGGGCACTGGCTGTGTTGTTTTTGTTATGACAGAGAAATTGCTCTCCATGCCAAGGCCACTATCAAAAGTGGGAAACCAGAAGGCATACTGAAAGGGAGGCTGGTGTTAAGAAAATTAGTGAAGAGAACCTTTCTTTGTGAAAAGCACTTGATTTCAAAATAAGAATAATAGTCAGGTAAAGTATATGTGTGGAAAGAACACGACCCAAGATGCTGATGGGTTACCACCAGCCCACGTGGGTCACCAATCTTCCCTGAGTCTGTGCCCCCGTTTTACCCTCTTCCTCAGTAAGATCACTCATTCCTATGACTTCAGGAATCTATTGTCTTCTAATGGACTGACCTGTGCTCCTCCAGAACTCATGTTGAAGCCCTAACCCCCGGTACCTCAAAATAGGACATTAATTGGAGAAAGGGCCTTTAAACAGTTGATGAAGTTAGCAGAGAGGGTCCTAATTCAGTCCTTATTGGAAGAGGAGATTAGGACACAGAGAGAGACACCAGGGAAGCGTGTGCCCAGAGGGACGACCACGTGGAGAAGCAACAGGAGGGTGGCCCTCTGCCAGCCCAGGAAAAAGGCCTCAGAAGAAACTGACCCTGCCAGCACCTTGATCTTGGACTTCTAGCCTCCAGAGCTGTGAGACAATGAACTCCTGTTGTTTCACCAGCCAGTCTGCAGTGTGCTGTAATGGAGACAGCAAGTGAACACACATCCTTTTGCTTCAGACCCCACATCCACGTCCCAGCCCGCCCTGCAGCCCTAAGCCCTGGACCAAAACGTCCAACAGCCCGCATTGCAGCTAGAAGCCAAAAGCTCCCAGGACTGAGCGAAGGGGCCGAGGCGGGAGTTGCCAATGGTGGGAGGGCCAGAGAGTAAAGGGAGAGGAGCCTGGACCGGCAGGTTTCGGGGACATCATGAAGCGCTGAGAAGCGACAGGTTTCCTGGAGGTCCCCATGGTTTTCAGACAAAATGCCGTTTAGGGACGATGCATCCTGTAACTGTTACCTTTCCTTATTAGGAGTTGTTAACATGCTTTAAGAACGTTTGGTTGTATTTTGGTCCTCAATCCTGCCAACCAAACATCACAGACAGCAACAAACATTTGTCGATTCCGTTAAGTCATTCCACACTGGAGCAAAAGGGTGCCACTGCGCTGAGTTCACGTTTTTCCAGGCTGTGCAAACACACACTATTTTGTGTGCTAACTGCCCTGGGGGTCGGGCAGGGGCCTGGCAGCCTGGATTTGGGCCCCAGGCAGGGTGGGGATGAAGCATCCAAAACCAGGGACAAAAAGAGGGCCACCTTTGTCAGGTCAGGCATCGGGCTCCCCACTGGAGGGGGGTGCATGCTGGCATGCCCCTCCCAGCGGGAAGCAACGAGAGGAGAAAATACAGTGTTCCCTCCCTTCCCACCGGGCAGACGTTCCAAGACCCCCAGAGGAAGCCCGAGACTGCAGATAGTGCTGAGCCCCATTTGTCAGATACTATGGTTTTCCTCTGCGCACGCCCTTATGATAGAGTTTAATTCATAAATTAAGCACCATAAGATATTAGCAACAAGAACTCATAATAAAATAGAACAATCAGGCGATATGCAGTGACAGAGGTCATGAGAGTGTGGCACTGCTGAGGAAGATGAGGGTGACTTGAACAGGAGCACTGTGATGCTGTCAGCGCATGGGCCTGGTCACCAAGGCGGCTGCTCCGGGACCAAGGCAGGGGGCCTGTTCAGCTTGGAGACGCTGGGCAAAGGGATGATTCACGTCCTGGGCGGGGCAGAGCAGCACAGTGCGAGGTTTCACTGCGTTGCTCAGATCGGCACTCGCTTTAAAACTGATGAATGGTTTGTTTCTGGAATTTTCCATATCACATTCTGGCACCGAGGTTGACCATGAGCAATTAAAACTGCAGATAAGGGGGACTGCCGTATAAGGAAGAAATATTCGGAGGAGACAGAACTCAAAGCAAAGTATGCATTTTTGTGACCTAGAGAAAGGAATTCAGAGATTTGCATGAACATCAAGGCAACAAGGAGGGAGGTTAGGATGAGACTCATGGACAAAAGCCAGGGCAAGGGGTTGCAGCGGGTGCTGAAGGCAGTGGGTGGGGAGGTCTCTATTCAGAAAGGTGCTGGGGAGGAACAGCCCTCTACGTTCAACCAGGGCTCTCTCGGAGACTTGGGGGGGAGGGGCAGGGTGGTAGGGAGGAGAAAGTCTCTGTGTCCAGCCCAAGGCCCTCCCACCCCACAGTCTCTGTAGCTGGACGGGGGTTTCCTTGTTGTTAACGAGAAACAAGAGATCCAGTCCTGGCTGGTGTGGCTCAGTGGATTGAGTGCTGGCCTGTGAACCAAAGGGTTGCTGGTTTGATTCCCATTCAGGACCCAAGCCTGGGTTGCAGGCCAGGTCCCCAGTAGGGGGTGTGCAAGAGGTAAACCCACATGGATGTTTCTCTCCCTCTCTTCCTCCCTTCCCCTCTCTCTAAAAATAAATTAATAAAATCTTAAAAAAAAAAGAAAGAAACCCCAATTCCAGGTCAAGGTTCTATTCTGACAGGCCCTAGGACCAAGCAGGAACAATGGAAAATGGAGAAACAAAAGTAAATGCAGAACCTGAAACGACCCTCCAGTGAACTTCGAGTTTGTCGGAAATACAGTAAAGACGTAACGCTAGGCAAACAAGTCCAACACAGCGAACGGAGGAACTTTCATTCCGGAAACACTGCACACGACAAGACCATAAAACAGAAATATTTAGGATACTCAGAGGGTTCAAAGAATGCACAGCATTTACTGAAAGGGGGCATCACAGACACAGGCAGAAATTAAACAAGGTGGGCATGGAAAGGAAAAAATATGAAATCTTGGTGTCTGCTACCTGTACACTCAAATTGTAGTCTCAAGAAAATAGCCAAGAGTGAGGCAAATAATGTTTATTTTCATTATAAATCAACATAAAGTAGGCCCACATTAAAACAAAACTCCCCTGGATGCTAGACCAGCAGTGGCACTGATAGAAGTGTTCCAGAGAGAGCCATGAACCTGCTCCCAACTTCTGACTCAGTCATTTCAGACTGAGAAACGTACCCCACAGACAGACCCAGAAACAAACGGCTAGCGGCACAAACATTCTCCTCGTCATCTGTGGTGGCTGATTTCTGAAAATAGCCTGCATCGGCACTGCGAGAATAGTTTAATAAAACGTGGTACCTCGAATCAAAACAATCATGATCTCTGCATGAAAACATTTTTAAATATTTATGATTAAAAAAGTGTACAGTTTAAAGATAGATTTTGCTTTATGGCTATATTGGAGTGAGTCTCCCCAACTAATCCTCCCACCATAAACAACCAGCAAACTGGGCAAGACCCACACGGCAATGCTCTCCAGCATTAACATCCAGCCTGTAAGAGTGCCGGCCCCAGAGAAAAAGCAAAACTCAGGGGATGAGCTCATCACAACCCCACCCCCCCTCGGAGGGCAATTCCCACCGCAACGCCGCAAGCTCAAGTCCAGACCACGTAGACCCTCTGATCTGAGGAGGCCACGTCCATCGGCCCTCAAAGAAGCGAAGTGGTGGAATCTCTGGGGCAGAGCATCAGAGAGGGGGGCCCCTGTGCCGAGGGGAGAGCATGAGTCCATATTCAGGGCCCTCATGAGTCCTTTGATGAGTGTTAGGCTGCACGTGTGCAAGACGGGACAACCCAACGTGTCCAGGTCGCGGCATAACGAATCACCCCAACACCAGTGGCTACAAAAAATAACCACTTACTTAGCTCACCATTCTGTGGGTAGACAGCCTGGGCTGGGCTCAGCAGGGAGAATGAGAATTCTAGCCAGAGCCCAGATGATGGCTCCGTACTCAGCTCCTGAGGAGGCTGGAGGCTGGCTGATCTCACATGACCTCCTCTGGCTCATTTCTGCCCCCTAGGGCTCTCACCCTCCAGGGGGCCATTCTATTTTCTCACATGGTGGCTGAGCAGGGTTCCGAGAGAGAGCAGAGGGGTGCAAGGCTCCTTGAGCCCAGACCTGAAACTGGCACTGGTCACTTGTGTTGGCCAAAGCAAATGAAAAGGCCCACCCAGATCCTGAGAGTTAGGAGATGGGTGCCACTTCTTGATGGGAGGTCCAGCAAGGCGCATTGCAAAAGGTGAGAATTTGGGGAGGGGTGGGGGTGGTGACCACCTTTGTAATCTACTGCAACTATTATCTCTTTTTTGTGTAAAAAAAACACAAAACTTCGGTTCAGAGAAGCTAAGTAACTTTTCTAAGGCCAGTAAACAACAGGACTCCCAGGCTCCAACTCCAAACCAGTTCCACGACAAAATGTAGTCTGTTGTTTTAAGAATCTTACAGTATTTTATGCCATGGAAACCATTATTCCATTTCTGTAATCTTACAGAATCCACAGATTGGAGGAGGAAGGAACAGGAAGTTTGTGAATAGTAAATATTTCTGAAATGGTTTCAAATGTGAAGATTATTTCCTGATACCTAAACAGAAAAGATTTCACTTCCTTCAGGTAGCATCAGGGGCTGAGAACTACCCCCACCCCAAATATTCCCTTTGGTCCCACATTTCCTTATCCTTCAGAAAAAAGAGAAACAGGAATAAGCCAAGCAGTCTATTTACCAAGAGCTGTTGGGGATACCAGAGTGTGTCCATGGAGGCGGCTACAGTGTTTGTGATTGGCCCCGGCCAGCGACAGGGCCCAGGGAGGGAGAAAGCCTCGGTAACTACGCCGCCACTTCCTGCCTCACAGTCTCAGGATTCGGGCAGGAGGACACATGGAAATTTCCCTGTTTAGAAGCATTATCAGATCGTTGCCCAAGCGAGCCAGTATGGACCTGAGCTTCCCAAAAGGACATGTGGGGTCGAATGCCAGCAAGCAGCCCACCAGGCTGAGGTCCTGGTCACGGGACGGAACGGGGCGATGGCAGACCAGGCTCACCGAATGGCTCCGCGGCTGGTGAGTGGACACTGAGCAGCCGGGGCCGTGCAGGAAGTGGGAGGGACAAGAAGCAGAAGTCCGGGAAAGATGCACATGGATACTGACCAAGGGCGGAAGTGGCTCCCCAAAGTGGGAGTCGATAGAGCCAGGAGCTTCTGTCTACAAAGTGCCTTACCTGTGAGGAGCAGTTATTTACTGCTGCGCCCCCACATGTGAATGAGTCGGTCGTTACCAAAGTCAGTGGAGTGGCGCGGTGACCCCCACACTCGCCCAGTCATGGGACTCATCTGCAAAGCTTGTGCACAGCTCACCTACGGGGCCCCTGCCGGGATTGCAGGCCAGGTTCCCAGTAGGGGGCGCTTGAGAGGCAACCACCCATGGATGTTTCTCTCCCTCTCTTCCCCTCTCTCTGAAAATAAATAAATAAAATCTTTAGAAAAATTAAAGAAGGGAAAAAGGAAGGAAACATTCTAGGATCTATCGCTTCAGGACAGAAAAAACCTCTGCGACTACCTCAAGCCACTCTTTAGAAACCAGTCACAGACCAGCCCTTGCTTCCCTCACATCTGATTAATGGGCTCGGAGGCCACCACACTCGGCGTGATGTCCGGCCCTTAATGACCAACCCCAGAGGTCTGATTATCACTCTGCCCTCCCCTTCCCCAGCTTCGTCCCAGGATATTTTGTCCTTTCTAGAAAACGCCCTTCCCTCAGTAAGTAAATGAGAGCTGCTTCCCAAGCACCTATTTTGGGAACCGACTGGGAGTGGAGGAAAACATGTACCATATAGGGAGACATTCTCCTGCAAAGCCGTTGGGCTTCCCAGAGGTGGGAGCTGGAACCACGGCCCTGGGGGCTGGAGCTTTGAGGAAACAGACACTTCAAAGGTTGGCAGAGGCTGCTGTCCAGGCTTCCTGTGGCCTGCGGTGGGGCTCAGAAGTCCCTGTCCCCGGCTTTGTGTCTCTGGCAGACCTGTATGTGCTGGAATGCATCACACCTTGGTTTGGTCTCCAAAGGAAGGAACCCTCCTGCATATTTATTGTCAACCCGTTTTCCTGGAGAACTACGAGAATGGGCTCTTTTCAGCGCGTATTTAGAAGGCAAATGTTAGGCGGGTGGCAGGGGAGTTTACAGGGATGGGGCTGCCGAACTGGAATTGGGTAGTGACCCTTTGGGAGACCTTGAGCAAGGCCCTTCACTCCAAATATAGGTAGAGGGGGTTGTCTTGAACCAGCGAAAATGAAGGGAATTGAGGAATTTCAGGGCGGACACGTTCAGCACACATGTGGTCCAGAAGAACGCACATTGATGGTGGAGCTTCTCACTGGCTTTGAGTCCTATCTTCTAACCCACCAATTCCACAGGAGCGGGGCTCGGGGGTCTGGAACAGGCCTTTCACCCCATCCGGCTCCCCCAACTCCAGGTCCTTAAGGCTCACAAGACTCTTTGGGTTGGTTGCTGCTGGGGCAAGTCCACCAGGCCATCCCCTTGATGACCTGTTCCCCCTTGAAACCAAGCAGGAAGTCCACTTCTGTAACATGACCCTTTCTCCTCTCTGTCTGTTCACTCCCTTCCTTAATCATTAAACTGCTAGGACATCAGATTCTGGACCATTTCGAACTGTCATAATAAGAACAAAGCCTCAGGACCATTGATTATGGGGACAGAGTTCCCGCTGAGCTACAGATGACATCATCACTTCAGCTGTATTTCAGCCCCAGGTCTGTGAAGCCGAACGCCCATACGGCCCACGCCCTGGTGAAAGCAGACAGAACAAGGCCACCCATGGCTGACCTCCAGACCCGACACAGTGGTGGCTACTCCTGCCCGGGTCCCAGCCAATCAGCTGAGCCCATGACCCCAGCTCCTCTAGCTGCCGAGTTAAATGGTGTTTCCCCTATAGGACCCAGCCCCTGGAAGCCATTGGAAAGCCAGGACATTCAGCACTGGCTCACCTGTGACCCCGGGCTTGGCGCCTTCCCCTCAACTGATAAACCTCTACTTTCTTTGCTGAAAACTCCTGCTTGCATTTGACTGGGCTTTGATGCACACAGGTGATGAGAACCCTTTCGACCAGCAACACTGTCTCTCTCTTTGTCCCCGCTGCCCCCCGCCCTGGGTCCTGCTTCTTTGAATTTCTAGTCACTCTCAGTGCTGTCTCATTCCAGCTTCAAGAACCTGTGGGTGGACCACCTCAAAGAAACACGGCCGACACGGGTCTCCTGTAAGTGCCATGTGCTCGTTGCCTGCAAGAGTGGCTGTCAGTCCTCCCCAGGTCGCCCTATTGAGTGTCCCAGCTGGGCACACCGTGGTCTCAGGAAGAGTCCAGCCTGGCACCTGCCTCACTACTCACAGATGCACAGGTTCTTCCCACTTCCGAGCAGCTCCAAGGGCGTCCATCTCCTTCTGAGCCTCAGTGAAGGATTTATGAAGCTCAGCTGAGGACACGCTCCGGTTCTCTGCTTGAGGAAACCTCCCGAATATCTTTGGTCTTGGATTTCCATTTTCTATCTTTTCCCTGACACAATTTTTTCCCTCTGGGCTTCACACAAGGAATTTCAGAGAGGATTTTGACTTCCAGATCAAGCTTCTTGGAAGCCCTTTGACATTTTAATTTAGGAGATCCTGTACCATCTGAAAGCTCTGCAGAGGAAGATGTCTGGGGGACTAAGTCAGCTTCCTGAAACTCGGAGATTTCCCTGCAGCTGAAGCCGGCTCACTCACGCTCCTTATCTCCTGGGAAACTGTTGCCATTGTTCCTCTTATCTGAAGCTTTTGTGTAAAACTCTGCAGTGGGAAGTGAGTGCCTAAGGTGTGAGCATTCCAGGGCACCCAGAAGCAGTGTTTTGGAAACTGAATCAATTTCACTCAAAGCATCATAGTCTAGACTTCAGCAGACCTGGGGGAATTCGCCAGGCCCTAGAGGAGTCTAGACAGGCGAGCAGAGAAAAGCGGATGTCACAGGATGGGTGGAGCAGGCGGAGTACCCAGAAGGAAAATCTAGGGTGGGCAGTCCACGCTCCCGTCTGAGCCTGGTTGGCCTCCTCACTGTTTTAAAATGTACCCAAGATTTTGTTTTAATCAGGAACGGTAAGGTGACAGGCACGGAGACAACCACAGTCCTCTCGAGGACTGGGCAGGCCATGGCGGGGCGGGGGGGGGGGCACCTGAGGAAGCACCAGGGGAGAGAGGAGCAGGGCAAGCGGAGGGCAAGGCCTTCCACGTGGCTTTTGTGGATCGGGGTGGGTGAGGTTTGGCGGGTATACTGAGTAAATTTAGGATCAAATGGTCTGGACAGTTTTGGCAGGCTCTGGACTGTAGGGTGGTCTCCGGTTTCCACTCTCTGCCCCTGCGGTGATTGAGGGCCGGGGAATGTCCACTTAGTCTGTGAGAGTGTGAGAAAGGAGGTGGTTACGGGGGAGGGGTGGGCTCTGGATTCCCAGGCAAGTTGTTCGCTGTCTCTGGAGTTAGTTGAAAGGGACCATCCCCACCCCGCCAAGTCCACAAGTCCCCAAGATGTCAGTGCATCATAAAATAGACAAAACATAAAAATGGGATTAACACTCTCTCCCTGGCAGATTCCATCCGCCATTTGAGACCTCTGGGGCTCTGCTGTCAGGCAGCCTGGGGTTCTGACCCTGGCTGTTCTCCCACTGGTCGGTGGGAGCGACCCCAGGGAAGCTGCTGAGTCTCTGAGAGTCCTCTGCGTCGACTGTGGTGGAGGTGACAGATTGTCCTGCAGGGGACGAGGCCCCTGCACAGCTCGCACCCGGTGGGCACCAGAGAAATGGCAGCTTCCATTGTGAGTCTCGGGGGCAGAGCACTATGGCAGGTTCATGTTTCTCTGTTACGTTTGCTTTGTTGAAAACCACAGCAGTGTCTGCAATGGCAAAGCGTTAGAAACTGCCCTGATGCCCGTCAATAGGAATTGGTTAAATCAGAGAACCCGCCATATAATGGAACATTCTGCAGTATAAATAGAAGAGGAAATGTGAGCACAGAAAACAATGTTTAAGCTTTGTTCTGGGGAGCAAAGGGCAGGTTACGGGATCTAAAATTTCATAAATCGCATTTACATTTACACATGCACGCACACACACACACACACACACACATGCACACACACACAGGTCCCTGGTGGAAAAGAGAAATTTCTGCCACCAGAGTCACCAGGGGCTCTGGCTGCTCTTGGTCCCCCACCCGATCCTTTCTCCTCCCGTCTTCTCCAGCCTCACAAAGGGAAGGCAGACTCGTCTCCCCTCTGACGGTGGCGAACCACCTGGAGTGTGAAAACCTCAGAGTGCCAGCACAGGGACAGTGAGAAGTACTCGTGTCTGACTGCCCTTTTGTTCGTCAGACGGTTTTACCTGTTTGTACGTTGTGTCCTATACCTCCTTTACACCAGTGACATTTATGATAAATGACGCCTGCTTTTTGGAGAGCTGGCTTTCGATGTTGGCCAGCGCATCGCATCACCACTCAAGCCCCACTCCTGGCACCCGCTGCTCGGCCCGCGCTGAGGTGTCCAGAGTCCAGCAGCTGAGACAGAGCGGCCCAGGAGCTGAGGACTCCTACCCTCACAGGGGAGAGCGAAGAGGAGGAGGCTACCAGCACTGGCCGCATGCGAGCCTCCCGCCTCCAGCAGGTGCAGGTCCAGCTCTGAGCGCCGTAGGGTGAGGGGATGTGGGCTTTAAGGAGAGTCCTCACCCACTGGAGGAGGCTGGGGCTGCGGCCCTGGGCCCTGCCCGAAGTGTCTGTGGGCGGAGGTCATCTTGCTCTGGCACCACCGATCACAAGATCTTCTCCCCAGACTGAGAGCTTCCACGGGGCCGGGATTGTGCCTTACGTATCCGCAGAAGGCCGGGATGCCATTGCTGCTTACTGAACACTTGGCAAATAAATTAATGACTCGTACGATAATATGGTTATGGCAAACATCACATAATAATGTTCTGGATAAATAAATTATGGAACAATCATTCAGTGAAATACTCTGTGACCACTAAAAATGATGGTGAGAAAACTATTTAAGGACATGAGCGCATGCTCATGACACACTGTAACTGCAGAGAGAAAGCTGCAAAAGAGCGTAGAAATTATGAACAATTTTGTGTTGAAACACACACAATGTATTCCACAGCCTGATCTGTGTCCCACTCATTCCACAGGAACAAGTACTTCATGACTCTTTGTTTGGACTTTTCCCGAAAGTTCATCCTCCCAAGGAAAAGTTTGTTTAGTTCACAATTGTTTCACAGCCTTGGTGCAGCCTACAAAGGCGGGGCATCGTGTGGGAATTCGGAGCAATGCTTTGCCACTGGGGAGTAAAAGAATTTTTGCCAAAGATTAATCCACGCCCGGTGGACCATTCAGGTAGGACGTCTTGCCAGTTTAGACATCAGATGTGACATCCACATGGTGGACCAGAACATGGAGAAATATGATCTAATACAGAATGAATTAGGACTCGTTTGTGATTAATCTTTAAAAATTTTAATCTATGGAGCTTCAGACTTTAATAATGTTGACCACCGACAGCTCCATGGTGAAGAGGCACAGTGACAATTGTCCCAGGGCTGGGGAGATTGAGGGAAAAGATAAAACAGCACCTTGAAAGTCACGGGGACTGAGGGGGGAGGACGGCTATTTTATACGCTTAGCAACACTTCGGAACGCAGATACGCCTCGCCAAATAAATCCTTCACCATTGTTCTGTGTCTGCAGCTCCCCTGGACATCGCAGAACAAACACTTCTGTGTACGTGAGCCAAGAATGGGAAAACAGCAGCCAGCCAGCTCCCCGAGGGTGGTGTGTGAGACCGGCCTTGGCCCATCCCTCAGTCCCTTCCCTGTTCACTCACCCCTTCAGAGTCTGGAGGGGGGAAGAATTTAACAATCGGGGCAAAGCCAGCTTCCCAGGCAGGGTTCAAAACTTCCAGGCCACCCCACCCTGCATCCTGTAATGTGCAACTATAGGAACTGGGCAAGGACAAAGGGCCCAGGAGGACCTAAAGGTGCAGGCAGAAGTCTGGCCCTGTGTTTCCCTCGGTGTGCAGCTGCTCAGTCAAACACATCTGATAAATCTGAAAAATATATATATTTTGATAGAATACTTACACTTCTGGCTGACTCCAGAAATCGTTGGCCTTAACAATGCTGAAATAGGAATATGCTTTCGTGTTTCGGTTTTAGAGTCTGGTTCATCTCATTTTGCATTTTATGAGACATTTACTGAGTTCTTGCTATGGTCCGGGCACGCAATAGATGTTTGGGACAGAAATTAGACGCATGTCCTTCTCCCAGGAGATTCTGGTTAAGAAGGGGAGAAGAAGCACTGTAATTCAAGACAGAATTAACCAGCTAATCATGGTCATTGTCCCCTCGTATCATCACAGCCCCTGACATCAGCTGAGTGCCTGTTACCAAGTGCTACAGTGCTTTACACATATCACCTCATTTAATCCCCACCCCAGCGTTTGCGGTAGTTCCCTTACTGACTCCACAGAGGAGCAAACAGAGGCTTAAAGGGGTTAACTGACTAGCTTAACATCCTAAAGCCAACTTGGCAGACCCCGATACAAACTGGAGTCTGACTCCAGGCCTTTATTTATTTCCATCATTACAGTAAAATAGGATGTGAGCAAACTCTCATGGGAAAGTGATGGAAATGGGAGAAGCAACCCTGAGGAGGAAATCAAGGAGGGCTCTGTGGAGGAGGAGGCACTGAATCATGGTTTCGAACAATGAGCCCATTTCCAAAAGGCGACAGAGAGGGGAAATGGCGTTCTGCACTGAAGGAGCTGCTTGGGCAAGTGCCTGAGGGCTGGAGGCTGGAGGCCCTAGAAGAATAACTCAAACGTTTGGATAAATCAGCTTAATTGGGGATGGCCACTTAATTCCTGGTTTTCAAGTCGGCGGATGCTGATGTATCATCTTACTTGTGATATAACTTGTATCCCTTACCCGAACATAATCTCTGATTCCTGTTCAGAAACTGGGGATTCACCCGTGTTCTACGGGATATCGTGGTGTTACATTGCTCCCTTGTCACCGCCCCTTTCAATCTGAGAAACAGCCAGGAGCCCACAGGTGACCCGTCAGAAGCCTGCTGGGGCCTGCTGAAAACTGTGAGGAGTGACATTCTGAAGTCGAGGTGCCAGACGGGGCACGTTGGAAGCGCCAACAGGACTGAGCTGTGGGAACCCCTGGGGCATGGCTGGTCGGGCCTGGAGGACAGCTGAGAGGAGAAGCCCTGGCCTCAGACACCGCCCCCGCCCCACCGCGTGTTCATTTCTTGGCTCAGAGACACTTGGACAACCCGGCCTCGTGGAAGGTGGGGCTGGAGAAGCAGGCGAGGCTGGAAGCAGGCAGGGCTGCGTCCTGGAGGGCCCAGGCAGCCACACTATAGAGTTTGGTCTCATCCTGCCTGTGCTGGGCATCCCTTGCTAGTTTTTAAAGAAAATGGTAGCATAATTTAAAGGGCATTTTGGGAAGGGAACTCTGGCTCCCATCTGAAAAAGGCTTACCACCCTTCCCTCAACAACTGATAAAACAAGTTGACTCAGAGTTGGATAAGAGATCCTCTTAGCGACACTATCAATGACTACACTCAACAACCGAACAATCTGTCATTATTTCAAGTGCACATTGTACGAGTGTGTTTACCAAAATGGACCAGGTTCTGTTCCCATAGATAGTTAGCTAATTATTAATAAGAAAGGAAGCAAAGGTAATTGAACATTGTTGAGCATAATCAACCAGGGTGCATTGTCTGTTTGTTTAACCAGGAAACTGCAGATTCACACTGCCCCCAGGGGAACCACCAGTCTGTCCCCTGCAGATCACTGGGGGAAGGGATGGAACAAAGAAGGGGCAGGTGAGGGCAGGCACCATGGAAGTCAAAATGACTCAGGTGCTTGACACACGGTCTAACCCGGGAAAGAGCTCATTGGTCGGAGGTCATCCTATTAGAAGCCTGTGAAAGCCTGGGCAGCTGATGGGTCATTTTGAAAAAGCTTCTGGTTATAACCTCAGGGGAACGAAGTGGAGCTCTCTCTCACCCCATGACCCTCGCTCGCCCGTTTGTTCGTGCACTTTCTCTCTCGCCAGGGAGCCCGTGCTTGCCCCAAGTACCGGAGCATTCTCTCTTTGTGACCACGTGGCCCCAGGCTCCAGGTGGGCGCCTGGACACCGCAGCACAGCGTTGAACTGCCGCCGGAACACAAGCTGAGCTAGCTGGACGGGACTAGGCCTTCATACGGCACAGGGACTCTGGACACTGGCCTTTACTGTGGCCTTGCTGAAGACATAGCGGACTTTTCCCATGGCAGGACGGACAGAGAAGGGGCTCTGGAAACCCAGACGCAGATTTCCACCTGAATAAATCTTGCCACACCACAGTCTCCCACATGTGGGTCTGTGAAATGCTTTTCTCACGATTCTGTGAAGAAGCCAATTTCCACCAACAATAATTCTGGGTCATAAACTAAGTCTCAATAAATTTACAGAGATTTAAATTAGGAGGAGTGGAAGTAAATGGAATTAAACTGAGAGTTAATGATGTAAATATATCTAGAGAATCAACACATTTTGGACATCAAACAACAAACTTCTAATAATCTATGGGTCCAAGCAGAAATCACAAGGAAAATTAGAAAACATTAAAAATACGAAGAAAATGTGTGCAATGCAGCTAAGATAGTATTTAGGAGAAAATGCATAGCTTTAGGTGGTTATATTAACAAAGAAGAAGTCTAAAAGTAATATAAGCTTCTACAGTAAGAAATCAGAATGAAGAGCAAAGTAAAATCAGAGTCAATGGAAGAAAGTAATAGAGATGAAAGCAGAAACTAATGAAGTAGAAGCAGATGTGCAATAGGGAAAATTAACAAATCCAAGTTGGTCCTCTGAGGAGATAAAAGAAAAAATGATAAACACTTAGCTAGACTGGTCAAGAAAAAAGGAGTAAATGCAAAGTATCGAGGTCCAGAACGAAAGAAGGGTTATTCTGCAGATGTAACCAGCCAGCAAAACCCTAAAATCAAAACCTGACGGATATAACATAAAAAGAAATTACAGATAAGCATCTCCTGTGAATACAAACACCAAAATCTTAACAAAATATTATCATGCTAAGCCCAGTATTATGTAAGAAGGATAATGCACCATGACTAACTAGGTTTTATTGCAGGAGTGCAAGGTTGACTTAAGACAATCAAACAATGTAAATTGTCATATTAACATGACAAACAGGAAAACAAATGATAATTTTCACGTATAGAACAAAGCATTTGATAAAATTCAACACCCACTTACAATAAAAGTCTTGGAAAAGTAGAAATGGAAGGAAAGGACATTTATGAAAAAACTGCAGCTAACGTTATACTTAATGGTGAAATATCTAATGTTATTCCTCTAAGACCAGAAGCCAGGCGAGGATGCTTGCTCCCCTCTCTCTGATTAGGTGCTGTCCTGGGGGCTACAGCTGTGCGACAGGCAGGTAAAGAAAACCAAAGTCATAGAAGGAGGAAAGGAGGAAATAAAACTCTTGTAGATAATGTGATCATTTCCAGTAAAAATGCTAAGCAAGCTACAAAACAACCACTAGAATTAATAAGTGAATTTTGTGAGGTCACAAAATATAAGGTTAACATACAAAAATCAATCACATTTTTATGTTAGAGCAAACCATTTAAAATTTAAATTTGAAAAAGCAGTGCATTTAGAAAATACCAAAAACTAATAAATTCTTAGGAATAAATGTTTTTTTAAAGATAGGCAAGACCTGTATACCGAAAACTTCGCCCACATGGAGAGGCATGAAAGAAGGTCTGAATGAACAGAGAGCCCTGCGGTGTTTATGGATCTGAAGACGCCACGCGTTGTGGACGTCCATCCTCTTCCAGGTGAGGAATGGATTTAATGCATTCCCAATCAAATCAATGACTAGCAGATTTTTTTTCCCCAAAATTGACAATGAACTTCTGAAATTTGAGTGGAAAGACCAAGAACCTAGAGCATCCAGAGCGATTTTGAAAAGAAAGAACGTTGGAGATTACACTCTCTGATTTCCAACATCAAAAATCACCCTAAGGCTAATATACCCAGAGAGTCCGGACAAAAGGCTGACAAATAATTCAATGGAACAGATTATAGGGTCCAGAAATAAATCCATATTTACATAGGTTATTTAATTTTTATAAGGTGCCAAAGCAGTTCAAGGAGGAAAACTCTTTTCAATGAACTGTGGAACAGCTGGATGACGACTTGGGAAAAAAGCGAACCTATATCCCAATGATGCACCCGTAAGCAAAATTACTTCAAGATGACCTGTGTGCCTAACCTAAAGGTAAGGCTAAAATAAAAATTTTTAAAGCATATATAGAGAAATATCTTCCAAAAGTTGCCTTTGCCTACACACGACAGAGAAAATAATAAGCTGAAAGAAAAACAAATTATATTTGCCCCAAATCAAAACCTTCTGCTCAGCAAATAGTATTATTTTAAAAACACGAGTAAGCAAGCCAAAGACTGAGGGGAACTATTTACAAAACATATATCTGAAGATGGGCTGATATCCCAGATATAGTTTTAAATTCCTACACTTCAATAACAAAGAGAGACGTGACACAATAAAAATTGGGCAAAAGATTTACACAGAGAATTCCAAAAGAAGCTATACAAATGGCCAATAAACACAGGGCAGAGTACACAACACTGTTAGTCGGCAGGGAAATGCAAACTAAAACCGCAGTGAGAGACCACCTCCCACTGCTTGACGAGTTAGAAGTCAAAAATGTAGGAACACCAAACGTTGGTGACCATGTGGAACAATGGGCGTGCTCATAATTACCTCGTGCACCATTTTCTTTACACACCCACCCAGTACAAACCATTACTGCAACCAATGGTAGCATTTCTTACGAAGTTCAACATACACTCACCATAGGACCGTGCATTCTGCTTCGAGATTTTTGCCCCGGAAAACAATGAATGGGTATGTCCACAAAAATCCCTGTACAAGAACACTTACAGTAGGTTTATTTAAAATATTCCCCAAGTGGAAACAACCCAAGTGTCTATTGTCAGGCGAGTGGGCAAATAAATCATCATATAGCCTCACCATGGAACGCTGCTCAGCCCCAGAAAACACCCCCACCAACGCACTCAGCCACGCGTGCGGCTCCCGGAAACACGACACGGAGCAAAAGAAACCACGCAGAAAAGGCCTCATTGGGTTCCTTCTGTGTGACATGTGATGACAGGCCAAACCTTTGCATCCCACGGTGACATGACTCAGACCAGAGGTAGCCCTCGAGAGGAAGGGGCTGGCCGGCAGGGAGGGGAACTATGGGTGCGAGCACACTCCTCTTCCCGGGGGGGAACTGAGTCTGAGGGCGCACACATTTGTGGAAGCCCATCAGAGTGGACGTTACAGACCTGTGCACTTCCCTGTATGTGAGCTTCACCTCAGTCTTTAAACAACTGCATACATAGTATGCTTGAACAATATGATGATGATAATAACATTTGTATGTAGAATAAAATAATTGAATGGTAAAAACAGGCAAAAAAAAGTAAAAAGAACAGAACTCCCTCCAGGGAGATGGGCCCACCTGGACGGCACAGCTCAGGGAAGAAGAGAAAACAGCTTGACTTCTAGTTCCACTCACCCCTGGACTGGCACCCTTGGACTGGCATCCTTGGGCGGGGCACCGGCTCGATGCTCATGATGCCGCCATAGCCGGTAAGTGGAAGGACAGGAATGTGAAACTGAAGTATTCGACACTCAGTCTCTAAGCCCGGTTCCTAAGCTGGTTAGAGTAGGAATGATAGTTTGGAAACTAGGCTTTCCAATTTGTCATAAACTCCAGCTGCGACCCTGAAATCTCCAAATAAATGACCTTGTGTGTGTGAGAGGGGTGTGGCTGGGAAAGAAATGAGGGCTGGAGTTCTAGGTCATTGGCTTTTATCATGTCCTTGGGAGGAAGATGGCACTGAAGGCCAAGCAAGAATCATCCTCACTGTAATGCAGGTACTGCAAGAATTAAACCGACAGATGCCCAGCTTCCCCTTCCCAGTTCCCACACTCTGTGATTTCACCCTCTGCTGAGTGTGAAGGCGCATCTTTCAAGGGGTTCACATGCGGATGCAAACGCAATGCTGGCGGTGTGCCTAATGTGCATTTGGAGAGATCCCTGGAGAACGACCGTCCGTCCAGGGTAATGGTGGCAGAGGCTTGTTGCATTAGCACAGAGAAGGCAGCAGAAACACCCTAATTGCTCCAGGGACGTGGGCTTCCTGGACTGTAGCTGGCCCTGGCCCAGGCCGCGAGATCTGACAGCTAAGAGCCATGTGACCAGTTCATTAGCTGGAAAACCTCCCCACCCACAGCCGTCGACTGACTGTACAAGGTGTGGACACTGAACTCCAGGGAGGCCAGCCCCCACAGCATGCCACAGCCGGGTTCCCGAGTAGACACGAGCTGTCCTGTGCAGGGGCAGCCCAGTTGCAGGTGGTGTCAGCAGACAGAGTAGCTGCCTGGAGGAAATTGGGAGTCGGATGGGAAAAATAACCGGTACTCCCGTTTACGGAAATGACTGCTGGTTCACAAGCCACTCTGATGCTGTCTTCATCATCTGGTCTCCTGGGGTCATGCGCAGGCTCGAAAAACATTTTCATTTTGAACCATGGCATTGCCGAGAAATAACAAAGTCCCAAACCGATGGGTGAAGTGCGGGGTGGTGCTGAAAGAGAAACAGCCTATCTGGTCTGGGGGCACGGGGTTGTTGGTGCAGGCATGATGGCCAACTGCACGGCTTGGGAAGGGCTGGCGTCTGCTGGGGTGTGATGGGACTCGACTCAGGAAGAGCTGGGCCTGAGTCTCCACAAACACAAAGCCAAAAATGAGGACGAGCAGGTCTGGAAAAGGAAGCCGTCTGTGGTGGACATGAGGTTGATACCCCAAGACCCCGCAATTAATCAGGGCACAGCATCCCCTGGTGGGTGTTACCCAGCCAGGGGTGGCCATGTGTCCTAAGCTGGCCAATTACACTGAAGGAAAAGATTCATCCGTCTGGGAAAGAGGTCTCTCTGCCTTCTCCTGGGGGTTGCGTATTGCCCCAATTGTCACAGGCCGCCATCCTGCCATCGTGAGATGGGCCAGCTTCAGGAGACATCAGTGCTGAGTAGAGAGACAATGGGACAGAACTTGGGTCCCTGACGAGAGCATTGGACATTGATTGCACTCTGCTTGGAGCTGCCCCACCTCTGGGCTGCGAGTTACAGGCAACACACGTTTCCTCCTTGTTCAAGACTTTCAGCACCCGATGCCTCTTATTGGCTGAAAAGAGTCTGCTGGCTGGTCCAGCCTCCCACGGAAGGGGTTGCACACACAAGTGTGAAGGGCAACCTGACTGGGGCGTGTAGGGAACGAAGCAGGGCAAGGCAGGAGCGCTTGTGAAGCTGCCTTCAACTCTCATAAAATGCTCATTGTAGGGGCATTCTCTCTGCAAAGACAGACCCAATTGGCCTATTAAGTGGTAAGAATACTCTTCAGCGCCATCAAGAAAAATATTTTGTCCTGTGTTTTATGAAACCCGAAGTCCTCTCAATCAGCCCTTCATTTTCCACTTGTGAAAGAAGTGTAACTGTGAGAAGTACCTCACCGTTCTCCTTAGGAAAAAATACCAGCGGGGGTGCAGTGGGAAACGGCTGTGACCACATACATGGCCTCTGGATGGAGGGACAGGGAGAGAAGAGGAGACGGGGTGGAAGGCAGGGCTCCTGTCCCACCTAAAGGGCTTCAGCAGATGGTAACATGCAGGAATGTGGCTCCGGGTCATCTAATCTTCTGACTCCTCAAAAGAAGCTCTAAGATAGGATTCGTATGTGAAATCTTGATTTAAATTTTTTTAAAAAGCCGATCAGCCATGTGTGGGACAAACAAACCCTTCTGTGGCCAGTTGTGCCTGGTCAAGGCTCAGCACAGAGGAGGCCCCGAGTTTCCAAATACACAACCAGCTACGTACAAAGTTGTGTCACCAGTGTTACTTATAACACGGAAAATGTGGAAACCACCCCTATTTCAGATATCAGGGATCCGCTAAGTAAACTCTGGCAAATCTGCTCCGGGGAAGATTTTGCAACTGTTTAGAGAAAACATTTACAACAAGTAACTCGGGAGAGATGCTTATGATATAATGAGACGTGCGGGGGAAGTCTGCAGAGGTGTGTACACAATGGATCACAACGCTGGCAAAGAGTAGCACGCAGCACAATGCGCTGGAACCTGCTCTGAAAGCAGTGAGCCGCACATGAATAGGCACGGTCTCCGGTGGAGGGTGTTAGTCATTCTCTTGCTGGCACTCTTCTGAACTTTGCCAATTGTCTAGTGCCTTACAATTATGAAAAAGTAAACTTTGTTGTGAGGTTTCTAAATCACCAGCTCAATGACTTTGCCATGACCTGCCTTATTCTCCATCTGCCTCAGCAGGTCGAGTTCAGGGGGGTCATGTCTACAAATAATCCCAGAGCAGCTACTTTGTGCCTTGCGCTGGGCCAGGCAGGGAGCAGCGGCTGAAGTGGAGCAGCACCCGCCTTGGAGCAGCACCTGCCTTGGAGCAGCACACCGCCGCGTGGCACCAGCCAGACGACTCAGCAACCGTGCAGTGAGGAGATCGCCATCACAGGGCACCCCGAGAGCCCCAAGGACAGCTGCGGGCCAGACTTCCGATGAGGAAAGTGTTTCTGGAGATGATGTCCTCACTGACTCGCTCTCTAGCCACATAACGCTGGGAGCGGGGCTCTCAGAGAAGAACCAAGGGGGGCAAAGCCAGACGCAGAACACAGCGTGGCAGTGGCCAGGGGGCCAGGTCCCCAGGGGAATGACCAAGGCTATAACGCATGGCTGGCCTCACACTTCTTTGTGACTGCTGTTGGGGTTGGTCACACTGTGGGAGCCTCTCTCACTGGAATGGGGAGCAATGACCCACCTGATATCCAAGTCAACTTCAGGTGCCCCAGGTTCAAGGTCACAGGCTCTAGGGCTGGTCAGTTCAACAGCATCCTTGCATCCAAGGGGTGAGCCTAAACAAAAGCAAGAATCATTCTTCTCAGCATGTCTGAGTGTCCACCAGGATGGATGCCACAGGTGCTGTTTAGGGGAGCCTCGTCCTCGGGAGACTGTCCGACCAGCGGCGCAGTAGCCCCAGCCATCTCTCCAGCCGTGGTCACTGCCAGCAGGGAAGGACAGAAAGAAGTACCGTATTTTTTGGACCATAAGACGCATCTAGGTTTTAGAGGAGAATAGGAAAAAAAATTTTGAAACAAAAAATGTGGTAAAATATTTAATAACATAAATAACATAATATTTCACCAATGTAAATGTAAACAGAACTCAACAGCAGCATTAACAACCATCATTCCTCCCAAACTTGGCGGGGGGGAATGTACATCTTACAGTCCCAAAAATATGGTAAATAAATATTCTGGAGCACCCACCATGAGCCCAGCACTTAGCTAACTGCCTGCAGATATATTAGCTGAATTAACCCTAACAGCTCAGGGAGGCACTCAACGCAGCCAGAAAGTGGAGGAACAGAGCCGCCACACTTTTCCCACCATTCCTCCTTCCCTCGAGGACAGGGACCACGTTTCTAGGCCTCTGTGGCTGTCAGAACCCCTCACATGAGTGTTCTTTGCACCCAGCAGGTGCTCATCAGGGCCCTTTGCCAGGTATTTAGCACCAGAATGCCGGGAACAGCGCCTGTCATCCTGGACTTCCTTCTTGTTTTTCTTTTTAATTTTATTTTAGTTGTTGTTCAAGTACAGTTTTCTGCCTTTTACTCCCATCCCAGCCCACCTCCCCCCCAGTCCTCCCCACCTCCTTTGCATTTCCACCCCACCCCCTAGTTTTTATCCATGTGTGCTTTATACTTGTCCCTGTAAACCCTTCCCCTGAAATCCCCTCCCCTCTCCCTCTGCTCACTGTCAGCCTGTCCTCTAGTTCAGTGTCTTTGGTTGTATTTTGCTTGTTGGTTTGTTTTGTTGTTTAGGTTCCTGTTAAAGGTGAGATCATATGGTATTTGTCTTTCACTGCTGGCTTATTTCACTCAGCATAATGCTCTCCAGCTCCATCCATGCTGCCGCAAAGGGTAGGAGCTCCTCTGTCCTTTCTGCTGCATAGAATTCCATTGTGTAAATGCACCATAGTTTTTTGATCAATTCATTTACTGATGGGCACCTAGGTTGCTTCCAGCACTTGGCTATTGTATATTGTGCTGCTATGAACATTGGGGTGCATAGGTTCTTTTGGATTGGTGTTTCAGGGTTCTTAGGATATAATCCTAGCAGTGGAATTGCTGGGTCAAAAGGCAGATCCATTTTTAGTTTTCTGAGAAAATTCTATACTGTTTTCCACAGTGGTTGTACCAGACTTCCAAACCATTCCCATGTTTGATAGCTTCTTTCAGGGCCTGCCTCACCTCCCAGGAAGGGAACGACCATATCAGCACGACCAGAATTTCCCGGCAGAGCCAATGCCAGCCCTGCCGCCCCTGGGACCCCCGCTCGAGCACACACGACCCAGAGATTCCAGAACTCTCCTTCTGCAGGCCCCCCCGTACTCCCTGTGGTTTAGAGGCAACCTCCTCTTGTTGAGCAGAGCGGCACTGAGCCCTTCTGCAGGACAAGTGATGAGGTGATGAGAGCAGGCAGAGCACCTGCAGGGAGCGGCCAGGTGCAGTGGGTGAACTGCAGGGCCCCACGGCGGGAGGCCTTCAGGTGGCCTGTGATGCTGGGCAAATCGTAGCCTCTCTGGGCCCACAGGACAAGGACTGAATTGGGGTGAAGCTTTCACATGACAGTGAGGAGAAGTCGCCTGCAGGACTTCAGCACCTGGGCCTCCCCAGAATGTCCCTTTCACACAATTCCCAGGTGATTCTCCTCAAGGGTGGCTCCTACCAAATCATTGCCTCTGTCCCTGAACTGCCCCCAGGCTTCTGACCCACAGGTGTGTCTGCCCTTCGGGGTCCCCCACTCTCATTTTCCTTACACGTCTCCAGAAAAACACGGTCCACCCCCACCCCATCGGTTTCCCTCCCACGTGCTTCCCCACTTCTGTATCGGTTCACGCCCCCTGCAGAACCCACAGCTGGTCCCTCAGCAAACTCCGCCGCTCTTGTTCTGCAGTGTGTCCACCCTGCCACACACCCTGTGCAGATCACCAAGACTAAAGCATTAACCTCACCCTTGGTCTCCCGGGTCCACCTTGGTCCTCTAAACCTATTCTTCACACCGCAGCTGCACCCACCCTTTCAGCGTCTCCAACAACTCCAGGCGCCCCACCTCCGCTTAAACCCTGTTCCCCGCACCTGCCCATTCCCCCGCGATTTCTCTCTGATGCTGGTGTGGGTTCAGTGGCTGGGTGATGCCAGGGCCTTCATTCCCACAATGTTCCTGGCCTTTTCCTTGTGGTCACACTGAGGCTGCCTCATCCGGGCAGGCCATGCCCAGGAGCTGTGCTCTCCAGTGTCCGGTGACCTCGGTGCTGGGTCATGCCCCAGGGGCATCTCTGTGATTCACAGCAGGCCAGAGAGTGGCAGGACCATCCTTTCAGCTCCGTGATGAGGTTGAGCCCCTAGTTAGCATGTGCCAGCTGCTCCACCAGGCACTTGACGTGAGCAAGATTCTGGACATGGCCTCGGGGTGCCATCGTGCGTCATTCAGTTCACGACTCGCCTCGGTAGTGCAGCAGTGGGACTTGGCAGAGGTCATCTGAGGGGGCCTGGGCTGGTCAGGCCAGCCCTTCAAAAGCAGAGAGTCTTCTCCGGTTGGAGGGGAAATCAGGAGCTGAAGAATCCCAGGCGCACTGCTGTCATTGAGGATGGAGCACGGCCCACTGGCTCACAGCCGGCAAGGAGATGCGGACCTGGGTCCTGTGGCTGCTGGGAATGGGGTTGGGCCAAGAATGAGAACGAGTGTGGAGGCAGATTCTTCCCCCCAGACTCCGGACAGACCCCGGCCTGGCCAATAACTTCTGGGACCAAAGCTGCGAGCCCAGCTGGCCTGCCTAACCTCTGACCTGCGGGGCTGTGAGAAAAACAAACAGCGTTCGTCCTGAGCCACTAAATCTGGGGTAATTTCTTACGCAGCAAGAGAAAACAGATGATTCCAGTTCTTAATCCGTCCACCCTGCCGGGTGGACATTCTCATCCTGTTGCACTGAGAAGTTCCCCTCACGTGCCAGGGTCACGCGGGGGCCCCCGGACGGCAGCCTACTCTCTAACGCCCAGCCTTTGGAGGAAGTGCTGGGGGCTGGCTGGGCAGCACGGACTCAGAAGTGAGCTCAGGAAAAAGTCTTTGGCCCTGACAAACCCATGGGCTTGTGCAGGAGGGTCCACACTGAGACGGTAATAAGGAAGGGAGGAATGGGCTACACACTGACTGTCTTGGAACTCAGTCGAGGCTCTCGAGGGAGGGTCTGAGAGCCAGTGTCCCCAGTTTCAGACCAGAAAGGGGAGCTGGCAACAGAGCCCAGCGGGAGGCCCCCTCACCTGACTGCCTCCATTGGCTCTGGGTTCTTTTGGCCATTGGGAAACAAGGAAGGAATGAGGACCAGTGGCCACGTTGCTGATTTTAATTCTCCCAGCCCCCACCCCGTCCTTGGGCAAAGTGGAAGTGGCCCTGGACTGGCATGCATCCTCAAGGCTGGGAAGGACGGAGGAAAGGAAGAGCATGCCAGCCATCTGCATCCTTTCCTGTTCCTACTGGAGCCTTCGCCTGCCCCTGGTCCCCACCCAGATGCCAGGACAGTTGGGGGCAGGCAGGGCTGTGCCGTGAGTGACAAGACTGGGGGAAGCTCGACTCACTTCTCCACTTGCGAGGGCTGGAGGGCAGACTCCCAGGGTGATGGGAACATGAGGACTTCCCAAGCTCCCTCCGACACCGGTGAGCCTGCCATCTTGAGGAAGTGGAAAGGAGTGGAGCCCGAACCACAGGCCTGCTCAAGCAGTGCCCTGGGCCACACAGCTCCTTTAACACATCTGGCCACCGGAGAACTACTTGAGACCCCCGACTACAGGTGCCGCTCAGACAAATCCCTCCACGCCCTGATGGCCTGCCAAGGGCCACAGGAACCCGTGACCGTGAACTTGGAACCACTGCCTCAGAGATCAGAGATGAATGGCGAATGACACAAAGAAACGCTGGCCCGGCTCTTCCCTTTGAGGCCAGCATGGAGCGGGGTTGCAATGCCGACCCAGCACTGCACCCAGGAAAGGAGGGGACACACCAGTTGATGTAGCCGAGGGACAGAACAAGGACCTGGGGGGCCCGGTTCCAGCCGCACAGAGGAACGCAGGAGTCCCAGAGTGGGGAGCCTGCTGTGTGCGAATGTCTCTCTACTGACAGGCAAAATCATGGGTGGGTCTGGACAGGTAAACGTAGGCTGCAAGGGAGCTGGTGGCAGAAAGTGGAATCTGGTGACCAGCAGAGAGGCTGGGTAAGGGAGGCGAGGGGGAAGAGCGGAGGAGCCAAACTAGGAGTCATACACACGTAGGACGGTGGCAAACGGGAACTCTGGAGGGTCTCCCCAGGAGAGCTGCCCTGGGGACTGCGGCCAAAGGGCTTACGGGAGAGCCCTCAGCTGCAGCTTCGGGCAGTTGTGCAATATATGCCCCGTCCCCTCTTCCAGACCTGCAGGGAGGCCTTCCGCTTGACTTACACTTGCAGAAACAGAGGGAAATCCGGGGTCCACGTCAGGTTTAACACACACAAGTGGGATGTGGGGCAGAGAGATAAGCCATGACTTGAATTCCATGGAGTTTAGTGGAATCAGGGGTTCGGGGCTAGAGGTTGCCATGGGAACATAAATCCCAAAGAAATATAGGAGAAAACTTTGGATCTCCCCAAGGTGAGGAGTGGGGTCTCCAGCCCACCCTTCCTAGATGGTCTGGGTGAGAGAAATCACTCACTCCCCCATGCCGCCCTCCCCAGTGGTGCCCACTCAGCTACTACGCCTGCACGTAGTAGCTGATACCCACCACCCCGTGTCATCGTCACCCTGCACTTCCTCCCCTCCTCTTGAGACTCTGGGACCCTCAAGGCCAGGGACTGAATTTTGTTGTCATCCCAGAACTAAGCCTCAGGGCCTGGCATGGCATCAGACGGGATCGACATTTCTTGCTCCGGCCTGCGGAGCAGTCAACGAGGGTCCCGAGCCTACCTGCAACGGATGAATAGGGGTGGGAGCAAGAGGCGCGAAGAACGGCAGCAAGACAAAAGATTCTGATCAAGCTGCAAACTTTTATTTAAACGGCAGGGTTTATATAGGGGCGGGAAAAGGGAAGCTGCTCTGATAGGCTGCTCCGTGCGTGTTCACCTCCTGCCCTTGCTAGTGATTGGTCAGTCAGGTGCGTGATCAGTACCTTGATTGGTCAGTCAGGTGCGTGACCAGTACCTTGATTGGCAGCTGGTTCGCCTGCTCTGCGGATGCCCCCAGGGGGCAGTGCTGGCGGCTCAGACCGCGATATGCTGTCTTGCTGACGGCATCAGCGAACTAAGGCCCCAACAATTTCTGGTGCCTGATGCCGTGCCAGGCTCTGAGGGTCAGAGTCAGGTAAGCCCCGCAACCTGTTCCCTGGGTCTCAGCGAAAGAGGCCCGTCCCCATCTCTGGTGGTACTGGATGGGGGGCCCCAGGTCCCTGTCTCAGAGGCAGAGCAACAACTTGGCAGAAAATGGGGAGGCCCTAAGGCTCCAATGGCTGGTGGTCTCGATGGCTTCCAATGCCCTCTGGCCCTGGACTCCCCTGCCTCCCTAGGCCCTGCCCAGAGTGTTGCTGCCCACAGCCTCCCAGTGTCCAGCACGCAGTCCGTGAGAGGAGGGGTAAACGCAGGCTGAGTCACCCCCTGGAATGCCTGAATAAAAGTTACCTCCCTTCTTAATAACCATTATAAACACATTACCGGTCAGCTCTGTTTGTTTGCTCCTCAGAGTTTATGTTACTGCACGAAATGCAGTATCAAGGATGAGCCTGCAAGCATCTGACCACCCACATTTAGTCATCTCTGTGTCTAGTCAGTACGTCACTCCACAGTCAGCAGGCTCGTGCGGGGAAGGGCAGAGGGCATGTGCAGCAGGAGCCCCCCGCCCACGGCCGCTCTCCCCCAGGGCCTCGCTGGCCCCATCACTGGGCAGGGGCATCCTCATTTTACCAGAGGCTGAGGGGCCTGTGGGCAAGGACACACGGGCCACTGTACTCAGTGACCTTATGCCGGCTCCTGTCATCCCCCAGCAAGGCCAGTGCCCTCTTTGTCCACACTCCAAAACAAATCCATACTCTATCAGGAAGCCGAAGCACGTATCAGATGCTTTACATGGTAGACCTGCTATTTCCGGTCTCCCCAATAAATTAGGCCCTAAAATCCCTTTTCACGAGTGGGATCCAGAGGCTGAACAGGGTTAGGGCTTTTTCCCAAGCCCAACGAACTGATTTGGAATAACTCGCCCACCATGTTTGTTTGACTGAGCTGGGGTTCCACGGAGGCTGTTTCCACTGTGAAGAACTTGGTCTTATACCACCTGCCCTGGTGTCCCACTGGCCTGCTACTAACCTCCCCCCAGCCTCAGTTTCCCCATCTGTAAAGTGAAAATTCCCTTCCAGCTATGTAACCGCCGAATCTCTGGAGTTGGCAGCCATGGACTTGAAAGAGTTAACACGAGTGCATGTAAATCCAAAATTCCCTTCTTCCCAGGATCTGTTTCAAGTGTCCAAAGTAGCTTTGAAGATAAGAAACACCTGACAGCTTAAGTATAATGTGAAGGCGGGGATGAGGAGGAGCAGCCTCATCAGGTCTTCTGGGAGGGCTCTAAATTATCTCAAAATAGCACTTATTTTTTCAGGTATTATATTTTATCCATATGGGCTTCCTCCATTGGGTCAGAGCTCTAGAAACCAACTCAGAGC
>PVIA01011416.1:0-35000 GCA_004024845.1 Tonatia bakeri
AAAAAAAAAGCCCAAACAGAAGAACAGATCAAAGCCCCAGAGCATATACTTTTAAGCGATGAAGAGATAGCCAACCTATCAGATGCACATTTCAAAGCACTGGTGATCAGGATGCTCAGAGAAATGGTTTTTAGCCATAAATTAGATGAAAAAATGAAGGCTATGCTAAGTTAAGTAAAGGAAAATGTACAGGGAACCAATAGTGATGGGAAGGAAACTGGGACTCAAATCAATGGTGTGGACCAGAAGGAAGAAA
This sequence comes from Tonatia bakeri, assembly GCA_004024845.1. Taxonomy (NCBI): domain Eukaryota; kingdom Metazoa; phylum Chordata; class Mammalia; order Chiroptera; family Phyllostomidae; genus Tonatia; species Tonatia bakeri. The sequence goes on from PVIA01011416.1 coordinate 257, forward strand.
GAAACAACCAAACAGAAAAGAAGGAAGAAACAAGAATTCAAAAAAGTGAGGAGAGGCTTAGGAACATCCAGGACATCTTTAAACGTTCTAACAACTGAATTATAGGGGTACCAGAGGAGAAGAGGTAGAGCAACAAGTGGAAAAGTTATTTGAACAATTTGAACAAATAATAAAGGAGAACTCCCCCAATCTGGCAAAGGAAATAGACTTCCAGGAAGTCCAGGAAGCTCAGAGAGTCCCAAAGAAGTTGGACCAAGGAAGAACACACCAAGGCACATCATAATTACATTAGCCAAGGTAAAAATGAAGGAGAGAATCCTAGAAGTAACAAGAGACAAGGAGACAGATACCTACAAAGGAGTTCCCATAAGACTGTCAGCTGCTTTCTTAAAAGAAGCCTTACAAACACGAAGGGGCTGGGAAGAAGTATTCCAAATCATGAAAGACAGGGACCTGCATCCAAGATTACTCTAACCAGCAAAGCTTTCATTTAGCATGGAAGGGAAGATAAAGTACTTCTCAGAGAAGGTCAAGTTAAGGAAGTTCATCATCACCAAGCTATTATTATATGAAAAGTTAAGGGGACTTATCTAAGAAAAAGAAGATCAAAAACATGTATAGTAAAATGACAGCAAACTCACAGTTATTAACAACCAAGCCTAAAACAAAAACAAAAGCAAACCAAGAAAAGAACTAGAACAGAAACAGAACCACAGAAATGGAGATCACATGGAGGGTCAGCAACAGGGGAGTGGAAGGAGGAGAGAGGGGAAAGGTACAGAGAATAAGTAGGATAGATGGTAGGTAGAAAATAGACAGGGGGAGAGCAAGAATAGTATGGGAAATGTAGAAGCTAAAGAACTTATGACACATAGTTATGAACTAAAGGGGGGAATGTGGGTGTGAGGGGGTGTGAGGGTGGAGGGGAATGAAGGGGGAAAATGGGACAACTGCAATAGCATAATCAATAAAATAAAAAAAATAAAAAAAACAAACATCTGTAAATTCCATAAAGTAGAAATATTACAAACCATTCTAATTAAAACAATAAACTAGAAATTAATAACAAAATCAAACTGCAAAAAGGTCCTCTTACTTGGAGATTAAATAACTCCTAGTTAAAGGAGAAACAGAAACCAAAAACATAGAATTTCTTAAAAATAACGAGAAACTCCATACTCAGAATTTATGGAATATATTTGCACTTATTAGAGAAAAACTGAATGCCCTTTTAAGTTATAACTATAAAAAATTAGCTATAAAAATGAGTTATATTCCCAACTCACAAAGCTACATAAACAACAAGAACTGAAGGAAAGTATACGAAAGGAATAAAAATAAAAATTTTAATAAATCATTAAAATTTTCACTCTTTTAAAAATTAATTAAAATATTAAACAAGAAAAACATACAAAATAAGAGTTGAACAGGAGAAAATAATCACTGAAAAGAAAAAAATTACCGAAAACAAGAGACTACTTAGCAAACCTCTACACAAATAAATTTGAAAACGTTGATAAAACTGATGATTTACTAAGAAATCCAGTTTGCCAAAAGTAAACATTTGAGATATTTGAAAGTTTAAATGTATCAAGTTTCATAGAAGACGTACAGAAACTTTTCAACTGCAAAAAAGGCACCAGATCCGTACTGCTTCATAGGGGGAAAACTACTAAACTATCAAAGATAGTTTTAATACTGCAAAAATTATTCCAGAGCATAAATAGGAAACTACCAAACTGTTTTTATGAAGCAAGTATAATGTTGGTATCTAAACCAGATAAAGCTAACAGATGCAGAAAATTACTGACCAGTAGCACATATGAATATTAATACAAACACTAAATAAATAAAATGTTACAGTACAGAATGCAACATTACATTAAAAATAATACACCATTAAGAATCCTGACAGAATGACCATAATAAACAAAATAACAACCAACAAGTGTTGGAGAGGTTGTGGAGAAAAGGGGACACTAGTGCACTGTTGGTGGGATTGCAGACTGGTACAACCACTATGGAAGACAGTATGGAATTTTCTAAGAAAACTAAAAATGGATCTGTCTTTTGATCTAGCAATTCCACTGCTAGGACTATATCCTAAGGACCCTGAAACACCAATCCAAAAGAACCTATGCACCCCAATGTTCATAGCAGCACAATTTACAATAGCCAAGTGCTGGAAGCAACCTAGGTGCCCATCAGTAAATGAATGGATCAAAAAACTATGGTACATTTACACAATGGAATTCTATGCAGCAGAAAGAAAGAAGGAGCTCCTACCCTTTGCAACAGCATGGATGCAACTGGAAAGCATTATGCTAAGCGAAATAAGCCAGGTAGTGAAAGACAAATACCATATGATCTCGCCTTTAACAGGAACCTAAACAACAAAACAAACAAACAAGCAAAATAGAACCAAAGACATTGAAATAGAGAACAGGCTGACACTGACCATAGGGGAGAAGGGAGTGAATTTCAGAGGAAAAGGGAAAGGGTTTACAGGAACAAGTATAAAGGACACATGGATAAAAACTAGGGGGGTGGAAATGGGAGAGAGGTGGGGAGGACTAGAGGGGTGGGCTGGGATGGGAGTAAAAGACAGAAAACTGTACTTGAACAACAATTAAAATAAAAAAAGAATCCTGAAACACCAATTCAAAAGAACCTATGCACCCCTATGTTCATAGCAGTGTTATTTGCAATAGCCAAGTGCTGGAAACAGCCCTAGTGCCCATTAGTAAACAAGTGGATGAAAAAATTGTGGTACATCTATACAATGGAATACTACACAGCAGAAGGGAAGAAGGAATTCCTACCCTTCATGATAGCCTGTATCAAACTGGAGAGTATTATGCTAATTGAAATAAGCCAGGGGGTGAAAGACAAATACCATATGATCTCATTTATAAGTGGAACCTAATGAACAAAACAAATAAGTGAGCAAAATGGCACCAGAGACATGGAAATAAAGAAGAAACTGACACCAGAGGGGAGGAGGGAGAGGGTAATGGGGACAGACAGGGAAGGGTCAAGTCAAGGAAGATATATAAAGGACCCATGGACAAGAAGAATGGTGGGGGGGGGATTGAATGTGGAAGGGTAAGAAGGGCAGGGGAGAGTAACGGGGGAACAAGGAGGACAACTGTAATTGAGCAATATAAAAATTAAAAATAAATAATAAGTAAAAAAAATACACCACTAACAAATAGGATTCATTATAAGTTATGTTAAGGGTAGTTAAATATTGGCAAATTCTTAAATATAATATAGTATATTAAAAGATCTAATGATCATATAAACTGACATTGAAAAATCAATTGAAAAAATCCAACATCCATTCATGATAAAAACTTGTCACTGAACTAAGAATAGAGGAGAACTTCCTCACCTTGATAAAGAATATCTACATAAAGCCTACAGCTAATATTACACTTAATGATGAGAACTTGAAGCTTTTCTGCTAAGGTCAGGTATGAGGTAATTATGTCCCCTTTTACCATTCCTTTTCAAAATCATACTAGAAGTCCTAGCAAGTGCAGTAAGACAAGAAAAGGAAATAAAAGTTAAAGTTATATAGATTGGAACAAAGTAAAACTGTCTTTGTTCCCAGATAACATGATCATCTATGGGGAAACTCTGAAAAGCTGAGAAAAATACTGCTGGAACTATAAAGCAAATTATAGCAAGGTTGCAGGATACTATAAGTTTAATGAACAAAACCAATCCCTTTCCAATATAACAGGAATAAACAAGTAGAATCTGAAATTTAAAACACAATTAACATTTACGTAGCACCCAGAAATACAAAATACTTAGGGATAAATGTAACAAAATATGCACAAGATTTACATGAGAAAAACTACAAAATTCTTACGAACAAAGTAAAAGAAGACTAAATAACTGGAGCGATATTCCATATGTATAAGAGGAAGACTCAATATTTTCAAAATGTAAGTTCTTTCCACCATGATCTGTAGATTCAATACAATCCCAATCAAAGCCTGACAAGTTATTCAACAAACTGACTCTAAAGTTTTAAGAGGATAAGTAAAAGGCCCTGAACAGCCAACATAATATGGGAGAATGAGTTGGAAGACTGACACAACTTGACCTCAAGGTTTACTATGAAGCAACAGTAATCAAAACAGTGTGGTGAAAGAATACACAAACAGATCAATAAAATGGAATAGAAAGTCCAGAAATAGACGTACATGATACAGTTAACTGACCTTTAACAAAGGAGCAAAATCAATACAATGGAGAAAAAACAGTCTTTTCAATAAATGGTGCTAGAACAGCTGGACATCTACATGACAGATAATTAATGTAGCCACAGACTTTGCACCCTCCACAAAAATTAACTCCAAATGGATCACAGAACTGCATGTAAAACACAATATACAACTCTACAAGACAACATAGTACAATACCTAGATGACGTTCAGTACGGCAATAACTTTTTAGTTAACACCACCAAAGACATGATCCATGGAAGAAGTAAATGGTAAGATGGACTTCGTTAAAATTAAAAACTTTTCTCTGTGAAAGACAATGTCAAGAAAATGAGAATGCCAGTCACAGACTAGGTATAAATATTTTCATAATGGACTGTTATCCAAAATATACAAAGAACATTTAAAATCTGACAACAAAAAACCCAATTAAAAATGGGCCCAAAACTTTAGCAGATATTTCACCAAAGAAGATATACAGATGGCAAAAAATATATATAAAAAGAGGTTCAATAATGTCATTTAAAAAATTAGAAATAAAAACAATTGGACACCATTATACACCTATTAGAATGGCCAAAATCCAGAACACTGACAACACCAAATGCTGGTGAGGATGTAGAACAGGAACTCACAATCATTGCTGGTGGGAATGCACAAATGGTATTGCCACTTTGTAAGATAGTCTGGTGGTTACTCACAAAACTAAACATACTCTTACCATGTGATTCAGCAACTGCACTCCTTGGCATTTACCCAAAGGAGCTGAAAACATATCTCTACAAAAATCTGCATACAGAACTAGAATAACCAAAGCATTCTGAAAAACAAGAACAAAAGTGAAGGACACACTAACTGTTCTCAAGACTTACTACTGAGCCACAGTAATCATGGTAGTGTGGTACTGCCGAAAAGATAGACAGGCATACAGACCAATGGAGCAGAATAGAGAATTCACGACAGACCTAGTCATCCAAATCTGGAAACAACCTGAATGCTTTCAATTAATCCACACAATGAAATACTACTCAGTAATAAAAGAATAAAACAATGATACATGCAACAACATGGATAAATCTCAAAAACATTATGCTAGGTCAAAGCCAGACTCAAAAAGCTACATGTTATTTGATTCCATTTACAAGACATATTGGAAAAGTTGAAACTGTAGGAACAAAAAATTGATCAGTGGTTTCCAGGAGCTAGGAGTGGTGGGAGAGGTTCACAACAAAGGTAATGGGGAAATCTTGAGGAATGATAAGATTGTTTTGTATCTTGATTCTGGTGTTGTTACATACTGTTTGCATGTTCCAAAAATCAAAGGACTCTCACTAGAAAGTGCATTTTACTGTATATAAGTTATTAACTTAAAAAACATTGTTTAGAAAATAAATAGGCAAGGCATAAACAAGGAGAAAATATTTATAAAGTATATATCTGGCTTGTATTCAGAATATATGAAGAACGCTACAAGTCAATAATATAAACAATTTCTTTAAAATGGACAACAGATACTCTTCACAAAGTACACAGATGACATATGACTGCATGAGAAGATGAGCTATCACAGGAACGCACCTTAGAGTCCAATGAAATACAACACATTCCAAAAGAACTGCAAAAATTAGACAACAGAATACTGACCACACCAAGTGAAGTCAAGGATATGGAACATATGGGACTTTCATACATTGCTGTGAAAACACAAAATGGTATGGCTACTTTGGGAAACCGTTCGGCAGTTCCTGAGAAATTTAAAATGACACAACTGTATAAGCAATCAATCTTATTCCTAAGTGTTTACTCAAGAAAAATGAAAATACATGTTTACAAAGACTTGTACTCAAATGTTCACATAAGTTTTCACCATAAAAACCATGAATTGGAAACAACCCACCTGTCTACCAATTGCTGAATGAATAGGCCATACAATGCAATACTATTTGCCAATAACAACATGTGATACTCACAACAATGCAGACAAATTTGAAAAGCATTATGCCAAGTGAAACACCACAGACAAAAGTCTACATACTCCATGATTCCATTTATATGGCATTCTGAAAACAGCAAAATGACAGTGACATAAAGCAGATGAATGGTTGTTAAGGGGAGAGAGAATTGACTTCAAAGGAGTACAAGGGAACTTTTGGGAGTAATATACCTATTCTTTATCCAAAATTTTGGTTGCCGTTACATGAACACATACATTTTCAAAACTCATCAAATTTCATACTAAATATTGGGGAATTTTATCACATTTAAATTAAATGGTGCTGGAACAGTTGGACATCTTTTTCTATACCTCCATAGGTCCATTCTCATAACTATAAAACAATCAGAAAATAAAAACAAGCAAAAAATTTTTTAATAACCTTAAATTCCACCCCAGGAGATGATAACCACTATTAGCATTTTGATATAAAACACCCAGGATATTTTTCAATGTAAATATAAACTTTTGGTCAAAACTAAAATAGAACCATTCTTTATTTCACACTCTTCAGGAGCTTTCTTTTTCTGAATTCCAAAATAGGTCACAAATATTTTCTATTTCAGTAAATACACTGTGTACACTAAAAAAGAAAAACAGACTATGCCATAATTGTCCTATTTGTAAGTAAACACCAAGAATTCCTACTGTAAAATGTCTTTTGCTGCCATTAATTATTTCAACATTTACCAAACTTGTTTTTATTAATATAGAATTCAATTTAATTCACAAGTCTTGGATTTCTGAAAAAATGTATTTTCTAGTTTTGCTAAATAAAATTTATTAAATCCTTTAAAAAAAATAGAACAAAATCTTTTATGGGAAGACAGGACAATTAAAATAACAGTAAACACTAAATAAACATTAATTCAGTAATTTTTTTAGAAGAGAGAAAGGATTATTTGTTGATTTGTAAATTTAGGAGATGTTGCACTCATACACAAAAAGGGCCACTCTATTTAAACAGTTTTTTTTTTCATTATTATGAAAGAAAAAAAGAAACCCCAGGGTCTAAAATGTAATGAGTGATCCTATTAGTTCCACCAGACTAAAATCATACAGTCTACGTATGTGGTCTTTTCAGCCACATCTGTCATGAGCCACTTTTACATCACAAAATGCAAAATACTGAGCACTGATTTACTAGATAAGACCTGGGAAAGTATTCATCATTTGCTTTCCCCCAAAAAGAAAACTTGGCTCATAGGAAGATAGGTGACTGTTTTTTGCAGAGCATACTCAAAACTTACACAGTTTAAAATCAAATCTTAATATAATATGAGCAACAAAGCAAAAACTATAATGAAGGATTAAATAAAATTTTTCTAAAAAGAAGAAGTCTTTTGATTGTGGCTTTCTTAAAATCCAGTTTACTTAGCTAGATAAACATAGATCAATTATTTAGAATATTTATAATATATAAAAACAAAAAATGTGTTTACTGCATAGTAGATGCTCAATAAATGATAATATTTAAGCATTGAACAAAACATATTTTTGTTAAGCATTTTATATACTGATTTGAAATTCCTCCTTAAAAAGTTGTTACATAAAGGAAAATTTTACTTAATATAAAAATATATAACATAGAGGAGTTCTGAGTTAATTATTTCCTTGATTTATCTGAAATCTACTTACCAGTTTTTGGTAAATTTATTTACATAGTATTATTTTCTTTTACAAAAAAAAAAACAGAGCTGTAATTTTCCTTGTAGGAAAAGGTTGGTTATCATTCAAGTATTTTTAATGGCTTAAATTAAGAAATATTAAAAGGTGATTAATAAAAACTCATTACATAATTCTATTTTAAATACATCATTGACAATGATTCTAAAACCAGTGAAAAAGAAAATGCAAACTTGATATGTAAACAAACATCCAAATCTTATACACTTGTCAGTCTTTCAATAATGAAGTCTGGGGGAAAATAAATTCACAGACACCCAAGTGAATTGGCAACTGTAAGTGACAGAAGCCCTTCTAAATCCTCTGTTTACACTGGGGATTAGTGGAGTAGATTTTGAGTTTCAAACTGAACAGTCCATGGTCAAGGGAACCTGCTCCCTGTCAGCCCGCAGGGCATAAGGACAAAGCATGGTCCTGGTAGGAAGTGACCCATAAACGTATTCCTACCCAGGATTTATACAAAGCCAGTCTGCCTCACAGAAACTCCATATGACCATTAACTGGCCTGCAAGGCCTGCCAGGAGGCCTAATTACAGGTCTACAGAGCCCAATAACAAAAGCTGAAGGGCTTTAGCCTAGGGATGATCTGCTTTATACTGACTTGAGAGAGTCCATATAGAGGACCCAAAAGAAAGAGGTTTAGCTTTAAAATTCTCCCCAGAGATCCAGTATTGTACTCGAGTCTAGAAAGCCCACATGCAACATACTTCAGCTAGGCTTAAACATACCAGCCTCTCAAAATTAACATTCAACTACTGTCTGCTTAACATCTGCTCAAACATGGCAAGTTGCTGTGGTATTGTTCGACTCTAGCTGATAGATTTCTTCTTAGTAAACATTATTAGGTATAAATAATGGTCATTCAAATACAAATAGGTAACTGATGCTAAAACAACTATACTTTTTAAAAAGCAATTTACTTAATGATATTCCTTAGGAGACACTATTACATCTTTTCGGCTCAACACAGAGCCAAAAATCTTGTTCATAATTGGAAATTCAAAGTTAAATTAACATTTTTAATTTCATTTTGCATTAAGGCTATTACACTTTATATAGAATTTCTGAAGTTGCAGAAACCATATTTGATGACAAAACAGTTTTAACCAATGCCCAAGTCAATCAAACTATTTAAGGTTTCTTTAGTTTCATTTAAAAAGCACTATTCTTAACTCTTGGTAACTTCTAACTGTATATGCACGCCGGTATGAGAGGGACGTCTGGCTCTCTATCTCTTCTTTTGTTGCCTGAGAAGGCCACTCCAGCGATGCCATGATAACTACTCTTACTCGTTCCAGCTCATTTTATAGAACACTCAGTTGCTGTCAGGGGCTGCACTAAATACTTTACTACATCAATTTATTTACCATAAATAAAAAAACTCTAAAGATACACCTTGTTATCACTCCCATTTTATAAATGAAAAAAGAAATGATGCTTAGCAAGCTTTAACAACTTACGCCTGATTTTATCAGTAAATAATGGAGCTGGAAGCGGCATCCAGGCATCTGACTTGAGAACTTAACCACTGTAGCATATTGTGTTGCAGAGTAATTGCTAACATTTACTCAATACTTACTACTACCTACCAGGCACTGTTCTAAGTGCTTTTGCAAATGTTAACTCATTTAAACGGTGGAACAACACCATTGTTAGTTATGTGCTACTAGTGCCTGCATTTCGTAGACGAGGAAAGCGAAACCAAGTGAAAAGAAGTGTAACGTCCAAGTGCTGAGTCAGTGAAGCTGGGTGTGAATCTAGACCACTGACACACCGTCAGGCAGAAACCTGCATGAGGAAAGTCTGAAAGCTACTTATTTGTATAAAATAGAAATTAATTTTTCAATCATTTGCTTTTTTTTTAGGTTTGTCCTACATGAAAGTCTCTCTCACAATAAATCAGGCTATTTCTTGGACCCACAGATCAGAGGTTAGAAACCTACAGAGCAAAACCTCTGTCAGTTTTAAATCAGGGTAGCAGAATGGCTTCCTTCGCTCCCTGAAAACTGTAGGGCATTAGCACGGGAATCTCATCTGTAGTTCTCAGAATCACAAGTATTTAAAGTCAGACTGAACTTTAGATAGTATTGAGACTTCCAAGACCACATGGCTATACGGAGAAAGGGGCAGAACTTGGCTTCTAGGTGCTTAATAGGTAACTACTTGGAATAAAATCTAAGTTTAACACAGTGCAAGATGGAGTGACGTACATCTGGCTTATTACAAAGCATAGCTTCTGACCTGGATATAATGTGCAAGGGTGTGTGCCTCATCTGTGTTCAACAATACTTAACCAGCTTCTCCACTACCAGCGAGGGTCTCTGAAATGCATGTTCCTAGTTGGACTGATGACAAAAACAATGACAGTTCATAAAACATTACTCTAGATTTTTCAAAGTTTTCAAAAATCTAACTATTATGAGCACTCTAATAGTTAAGGAAAAGAATGTTTTGACTGAAACCTTAATCCTTTTCAAGTAGAAATAACTCATTGAAGAATCAAAGGCTTGAAGATAGGAATTATTTTATTATAAGATAATTGTACTGCTACACCTAGCAAACCCAGGTATGTACTTGGCGATATTTTCTATCACCCTTCTTTCTGCCCAACATAACTCACGGACTTCACGTACTAACACAAACAGCTCAAGGGTCAGAAATCACTGGGCTTGAGCCCTGGTTCTGCCACTTATTAGCTGTGTGACCTTTTACAAGTCATTTACACTTTCAGCATATTTGTAAAATGATGCTAATTAGCTCTCCATGCAGTGATGTGAGTAAAATGATAAAAAAGATTTATGGAAATCCTTTAAACACTATAAAGCACAATACAAAGTGTTGTAGACATAGTTCAGAAAATAAAATATTATAGGTTTTAAGATAAAGGTGATTTACCATACATGCACAAAAAATATCTACTTTTTCTTGTAACAAGAGAGATAACAATTTTAAAGGTTGCATGTGTCAGTGATTTTATTAAAAGTAAAATATTAAGGATAGTTTAGAGAAAATTATATCTTGAAACCATGTTGTGAAAAGTGTCCTCTTTTCATGCTAATAAAAATATTTGTTTGAGAAAAATCACTCCTCTAAATTCTTCTTCTAACCCATGAACATACTTGGCATAAGATAATATTGTGTTTTTGTGGAAAACCAAAATCATGTATGGAAAGGTGCTAAAAAGTCAAACAACACTGAAAGCAAAAGTGATGGAGACAAGTCTTTAAGTAAACTTATGACTCCTTCTTCCTCCTTTGTGATAATCATGTTTTATTAAATTGTCTGTCATACACTACCTTAAAATTTAAGATTAAAAAGTCATATTACTGTCATTTATCTTTTTGAAGCCAGAAAACTTTTTCATACATTTATTTTGAAATCCATCAAACAGTGGTTACAATGAGCACACTAGCATTTAAAGGTTTAATTTTCAATTACCCAGGTCATTTGTTTCTCCACAATTCACCAAAGATTAATAGCTGGGGTTTTATTTGGTAGAGTTCTGCTCATTATAGGTGCTGTGTTGCTGGGAAAGATTTAAAGTTTTAGATATGATTCTTGACCTTCAGAAGTTTATCATTTCATTGGGAAAATAAGTCTAGCACTCATGAAACAACTGAATATTAATTAGCAGCAGCATGCGAGCAAACAGCGGCATAAAGAGTATGCACAGACAAATACAAAAGGAATTCAAAGGCAAGAAAGATCATGTGCTGCAGTGGTCAGGCAAATCACATGGAAATTTTATTTGAGATGCATCCTGAGTGTTTGAAGAGGGAAAGAGATGGAGGAAGACATTTCTAGAAGCAATAAAATCCTGAGCAAACAGTCCCACGCAGAAACAAACAGGACTAACTCAAATAACAATGCGGACAAGTACAGAAATTAACCCTAAGAAATAAAGATAGTAATCTGTCAATTCACCATACAGAACATTGGAACCTTAAGCATAGAAATATAAAATTGATTTTGTAAGCAACTGAGAGCCAATGGATAATATTTTCTTTTTATTGAATATACTGGGGTGATACTAGTTAACAAAACTATGCAGGTTTCAGGTCCACAACTCCACAACACATGATCTGTGCACTGCACTGTGTGCTCACCACCCCAAGTGGAGTCTCTATCCATCACAATCTATCCCCTGATACCCATCCTCTACCTCCTCCAGCCCCCTTCCCCTTGCAATCACCACAATGTTGTCCACATCCATCACCTGAGAGTCAATGAATAATTCTGAGGAAAGGGGTGGCATGTCCAAATCGTGGCTGAGAAAGAATCATCTAGCAGGGGTATTCACAAAAAAAAAAATGAAATAAACATTTTGGTGGCTACCATTTCCACCAAATGGGTCGAGACCAGGCACTGTACATATCAAAACATTATAATATATATCTTCACAACAACCCTATAAGGTAATTATTTACCTTCCCCCATACAGATGAGGATACTTTAGCAGAGGAGTCCCTAATCCTACTTTCAAACAGGTAACTTAAATGTGTGACATGGTCAAGTTGAGACATTAGGGACTGTACTCATATGGCTGATGAGAAAGTAATGTGGTTTAGTTGCTGTGGAAAAGTTTGGTGGTTTCTCCAAAAATTAAATGTAGAATTACCAAATAACCCCACAAATACAACCCTAGGAATACACCCCCCAAATTATAAACAGGTACTCAAAAAAGTACATGTTCATAGCAATGCTATTCACAATAACCAGTGGGTGGAAATTACCCATATTTTCATCAATATGTAAACGAATAAACAAATGCTATATATAAACACAATGGAGTATCACTCAGACATCAACAGAAATAGAGCTCTAAGACCTGCTACAACATGGTTAAATCTCCAAAACATTATACTAAGTGAAAGAAGCCACACACACGAGGGCACATGCTGTATGGTTCCATTTATATAAAGTACCCAGAATAGATACATTCACAGAGAAAGAGGGCTAACTGGTGGTCACCAGGAGCTGGGAGAAGGGGAGTGGAGAGAAAACTGCTCAATAGTAAAAGGTTTTATTTTGGAGTAACGCAAATGTTTTAGAACTAGATAGAGGTGGTGGTTCTAAAGCACTGAGAATGTATTTAATGCCACTTTAAATGCACAGAAAAAATACATACACAATTGTTCACATTAAACAATTATGACTGACTTTTATTATGTAAATTTTACCTCAATAAATTACTTTTTAAAAAACAGAGAACTATAGTAAACTAGAAGATATATACTTCTGTCATGCCCCTTTTACAAAAAAATCCTGTTTGGGCTAACCAAGTTGCTCAAGGTCACAGAGTAAGTGGGAAGCAGCTTTACAACCCTTCTGCTATTCACTGCCATCTCTCTGGAGACGAACTTAAGCAAGAGACCAACTGGGAGGTAATGGGTTAGCCTTTGGGTGAAAAGTTTGCTGTCTGGACTAAGGAGATGGTAGTGGAAAAGATAATAAAGGAATAAACACAAAAATATTCAAAATAAGAGTCTACACAGATTGACTGACTGACTATATACAGAAGTCAGAAAAATTTCAAGGTTTTGAATCTTAAATAGGAGAATGATTAAAAGTATTTTTTAAAAGGAAAGGACGAAATCATGGAAGAAACAGTTTGTAATTGTATTTAATCAGTATCATAGAATAAATCATTAACTGAGGTTACAACTTAGATTCACTTTTTAAAATTTATACAATTTTGCAACCTTCTGTGTCCTATTGCATTTTGAAGATTTAAAAAGCAACCTTAGATATAACCTTAACTGTTAAACAAGAGACATAAAATTTGGTTTCTATTGCAATTTGGCGATGAACCTAAAAAAAGTCTGTATAAATCTGAAGATTTAGCATAACAAAGTTTAAAATGTAATAGTTTAGTGTGTATAAAATATAATTACAAATACAATAAAATCTGATTTCAAATTCATGTTTGGTACAATATGCATAATACCCTACAGCTATACTTTGCTTACTGTTTTTTTATTCTTTCAAAATCATGTAACTACTAATTGTTGCCGAATGATCTACAAATATGTTTTACTTCCAAATCAGTAACATTAACATTCACTAATAAATCAGTAACAATGTAATGGTTATATATAAAACTTTCTTCTGGGACCCACAGTGAGAGTAAAAGACTAAGTCTAACCAGCAGGATTCTATACATGAACCCTACAGACCAGTACACAGCCTTAGGTCTTTTCCTACATCCAATCTAAGGGCCCAAAGTCAAAAGTGTTTTCCTTAGGAACTCAAGCGAACTCCAGTATGACAGAATGGGGACTTCCAAACCTTCCTACCCACCCACCTCCATCTTACAACTAGGCAAGACTTTAACTGCGTGCCTTGCCAGACTGAGCTCCAGTTCTTTCTGCATTTGTTTACTTTTAATAATACAATGAACACCTTGAATTCATCACTGACACAGATCTGGAACTCTGACAATAAGTTCTATAGTTGCTTATATGCTTCTCCCCTACCCATTCATCTGCTTCCCCTCTCCAGGCCACAGGTTCTCACTGAAAGCAGTACTGAATATTTTTCAAAAGGATATAATATATTATATCATATTATAAAGCAATATAATCATGGAACTGGCATCAAAAAGCAAAGTCTGGTAAAAATGGTTACTTAACCAGCGGCAACGAGAAGCAGCACAGTTCTTTTGTAGAACAATTTAGCAAATATGTATAAAAAGCCACTGTAAAGATTAATACCCTCTAACCACATGAACTCATTTCTATAGCAACCAATCCCGAAAAAATAATCTAAAATAAGAAAAACACAATTTTTAACAGGATGCACATCATATGTTATTGATAAATGGGGAAAGCTGAAGAAAAGAATAAAAAGGAATTAATAAATAATGCTACAAGCCAATACACATTTTTTAATTTGAAAACTGTCATAGTATTTTGAAAATTTCTCAAACACACAGAACACAGCTCTTTATCCTTAACAGGTTTTACAGCGTAGAAGTTTTACAAATGAGGGATGACAACTGGGGCTGACACAAACGAGTCTCACGTTGTGAGGTCTGGACGGCCAGGTTTGTTTCAGAATGTGCCTCGAAGTCTTGTTAAAAGATTGAGAAATAAAAAAGTGTATAAAACTATGAAATAAAATTCCTTATAGTTATATTGATGGAAACAAATATTTTCTGGACTAAGCACCCTAAATATTTTCCTTTAAAATATGCTTGTCAATATTCAAATTCTGAACTAAAAAATATATTTCAAAGCAAAATAGTGCCACTAAAGAATCATGTAAATGACAGAGAACCACACTGACTGGCTTTATCCTATAGTACAAAACACTGTGAGAAAATTTTAATGTATCGTGTTTTCTACATAACTAAAAGACAAAATGCATAAAATGCAAGTGAAATTTAAAGTAATATGGAGGGGTATAGAGACTCTGACAAAACAGTTACAAATTTTTAGGCCTTCATAGTAAGGAATTTCTGTAAGTGATTTATGAAGCTAGTATATCATTTACACTGGTGTTCCTGATCTTTAGTCTGTGGACATTTAGAATTAGAATGCAAGGAGCAAATGTAAGAAATCCTTAAATCATGTGCACATATATATTTTCTTAATCAAGTAGTACAAAAAAATACAACTACTGTCATTTGGCACTATGCAATTACTTTTGATGGTAAAACAGAATTCTTACTTTATAACTGGAAATTATGACCTGTTTACAGGCCTTTAAAAAGTATATTTTTTAAAAGTATGTACTACTCTGGTGACATTATGCTAACCCTGCCTCACACTTGATCTTGACAACTTACTACTTGAATAAGTTACATACAATTTTTTTAAAGATTTTATTTATTTATTTTAGAGAGGGAAGGGAGGGAGAAAGAGAGAGAGAGAGAAACATCAATGTGTGGTTGCTGGGGGACATGGCCTGCAACCCAGGCATTTGCCCTGACTGGGAATCAAACCTGCGATGCCTGGTTCGCAGCCCGTGCTCAATCCACTGAGCTATGCCAGCCAGGGCAAGTTACATACATTTTTGAAGAGCACATTAAGGTTCAAAGTAAAATATCAGTACTTAGAAAAGATGACATGTATTTATATTTTTATTTTTTATCTTTATATTTTTAAAAAGGTAAAGTATTTAATGTCTACAGGAATCTGGGTATTATGTCTAAAGTCAAAGTCATTGCATTATTGTATCACTGAGAAATAAAAGAGATAGACAGCATTTTAAGGTTACATGGTATCCAGAACAAAAGGACCAATGACTTAGTTGGAGGGATTAAAAAACAGCAACATTGCTTCCTTTGGCTCAGTGAAACCTCAACTTAAAGCTCGTATCTTATACTAAATCAGAACAGATCATAGACTTAAATGTAAAAAATGTAAGACTATATAACATTTAGAAAAAAGTGCAGGAGAAAGTCTTCATGATATGAGATTAGGCAAAAACATTCTTAACAGTGTCAGCAGAAGTACCATCCGTAAACAATAAAGACCAATAAATTGGACTTCATCAAAATTAAAACCAAAATGAAGTCAACTTCATAAACAAAGAGTAACCTTTTAGTACTGCACTGCAACAATAAATAGTTAAAGTAAAATATGACTGTATATATAATCTAGATCTCATAAATTTGTGAGGATGTAAGAAAATAGGTGTTTTTCTTTTTGACCTACTTGTAACCATACTAGGATTTATTGCAAACTTTTTCATTTAAATAAAGTTAATTATTGATACTCACCAGCAGCTTCGAGAACCAACTGTAGTCTGGCTTTGGCCTGCTCAGCTGGTGGCTAAAAATCAACCATAGAAGACATTTACAGATCAGTTTTAATAGATGGATCTTTAAATTAATGCATTGTTATGTGAATATCAGAAGACTGAGAGAATTGTATCATAATCAATATTAACATCTATTCGCATGTTACAAAACTCCATCACAGCAATTCTACCAAGCTGCCTCCTCACCTCAGTAGCTGAATCTCACTTTTCATTCATATGGTAAGAGTTTTTTTCATTTTTTTACTGGACAGGGTTTTGTTTGCTCCACAAATGTTGTACCAATCAGCAATAGCCTAAATAGCTGCAACTGAATGAGGCAAAACCCACACATTTAACAACACGTTCTCAGTATGTTTTCTCTTTGCATGTGAGAACATGTGAGGTGACCTATTAGGATTTAAGTAGCAATTTGAAGTCGAGTAGTCAGGCAAGTCACATCCTAAAACCAAATTGTTTTGTTTTCTTAACTGAATTGGAAAGGAGCAATGGTGACGAAGACAGGACACAACGTGAGTTAACACGCTTCCCCTTCCTACTAACAACCCTGAAGTTGTTCTCTCGATAAACCTTGATTCAACAGTTGATAATGCTGGAACTAAACTACTTTCCTACCAGTGACCTTGTTCTGAGATTTTCGGATAATGTGTTGACAGTATTCAAATGATAACAGGAATTGTATCGAGGCTGTAATTTTATGAAAGGCCTGTTAAAAATTGTTCTTAATATTTACAACTGCACAGCACATTTATAAAAATGTCGGCAAGTGGCTAAACAATCTCATATTTACATGTGAGACCATCATTTGAAAATTAACATTTAACAAAATATATTAGAATATTTCACTATTTGTGAAAAAATAGCTTAAATGAAAAGAATTAAATAATTGGGTATAGAAAGATGTTCTCAGAAAAGTTTAAGAATTTGAACAGTGTTCTTGAATAAACTGCAAGAAACAGAATGGGGGAGTGACAGATGACATGGAGAGAAGAGAGGGAGAGTCGTTTACATCACAGAACAGGGGTTAACAAACTGTAACCCCAGAACAGGGGCTATTTTATGAATAAGTTTTATTGGAACACGGCCATGCCCATTGCTTATATGTTGTCTGTACTTGCGTTTGTGCTCAACTCAACAGCAGAGTCAACTCTTTGCGGCAGGACACTTCTGCTGGCAAAGCCTAAGATATTTACCACCTGGACCTTTAAGAAAAGTTTAGTGACTGGAGTCACAGAAGATGGAGAGACTTAGAAGAATTTGAAGAGTAGGGTGATGAGATGACCTCTGCGCCATGATACATCCTTCTAGCAACACCCTGGAGGATGAACTGAAAGGGATGTGGCTGGAGGCAAGGAGTGCACTTCGGGAGCAACTGAGGAATTCCAGGCCAGACAATGAAGGCCTGAGGAGCAGCAGCAGCAGTAAGGCTGGACAGGAAGAACTGGATTTGAGAAATAGAAATTGGTACCAAACACGTTTGGACACGAGAGGAGGAGGAGCCGACAAACAAGAGAAGTACTTTGTGTCATGCCTGTAGAGAAAGTCTGTGTGAGTGTGCTTTGTAAAGTATTAAAATACGTGACATCAAATAAAAATATCAGTAGAAGACTGTGACTATGAATATAATTTCTCTAGCAGTTATAAACTAAACTGCCCATAGGGGCCAAAGAGTTAATACAGACATCTGTGGTGATGAAAGGCAAGTGGCACCTGACATCAGTATCAGGGAGCACAGAGACTGTGGAGAAGTCCGGGGCACATGGCCCAGCCAAAGGGAGCACCTGATACATGGCACCAACGATGCCAAGGGCTCACGCAGAGATGCAAGTCTGGGGTTACAAAATTGCTTGATTTTTCTTGAGATTTTTTTAAAAATAAAGATTTTATTTATTTGTTTTTAGAGAGAGGGAAAGGGAGGGAGAGAAACATCAATGTGCAGTTGCCTCCTGCACACCCTCTACTGGGGATCTGGCCAGCAACCCAGGCATGTGCCCTGACTGGGAATCGAACCGGCGATCCTTTGGTTCACAGTCCGCACTCAGTCCACTGAGCCACACCAGCCAGGGAATCTTTAAGTCATCAGGAAGACCAATACTGTGTGGAACAAACACTATTTCTAAGACACAGGTTCAATCCCAAGACAGTTTGTGACCTCCACATCTATATAATACGCACAACTGAAACATGATACTTTGTGCAGTATAACATAAGTAGAAAGGCATGAAGAAAATGACATTCTTACAAGCAGGTCCCTAACATGCTAAAATTTATGATGTATACATTTCAGAGTGTCCTAGTAAGCAGTGTCCTTTAACAGAAAAATGATAGGCACTCTATTGGTTAATACATTTCATGGGAAAGTATGTATTTCATAAGGAAAGATTTTTTTTAACAATTAAGAAATACTGAAGGCATAGAAAAATATGTCAGACACCATGAATTTTCTTTTGTTGAGAACTAGATTTTTTTTTTTTTATTTCTATAAATAGCATTGGTCTTTGTTCTGGGACACAGTTAAATCACTTGGAAGCAGTTTGAGCCTTTCCAGTCCTAATTTGTTAGGCACCACCAGAACAGTGTTAAGTCTGTAGTTAGTGTCCCCACTACTGAGACTACATTTTTAGTGCTTGACAGGAAGCACCATGATATATGAAGTTTTCTAGTTCGTTGGGAACAGGCACTGTTTGCCACTCTGTCTCAGTGACAGGCAATGACCCCTCCCATCGCGTCAGGCGGTTCTTTTCCAAGCGGCAGATCGTCTGTTTCCTGACATGCGTGCACTGAAGAACAGTCTGCTGGATACATGACGGGGGCTTCTGCTCTCTGGGAGACCACCCTGTGACCTCCAGACGCATGGCCTCCCTGGTCTCACAGCTCCATGTTCTCAACTCAAAGAGACCCCCAGGCTCTGCCTGTGTTCTCCCAGCCTGTGGCGTGACCTGGAAACTTTCTCCAGGGCTTAAGCCGGAACAATTAAAGGCCTCACCTAATTTTTTTTTTCTACTATCTCAGGAATCACTGCCCTTAATGCTTGATGTCCACTATCTTGACAGCTGGTTTTTTTTTCCCAAATAATTTGTCCATTTTGGGGGATTTGTTTCAGGTGGAAGAGTAACTCTGATCCCTATAAATCCACCTTCAGTGGGATTGGAAGTCTATTATTTCTCTTAAGAGCAAAACAATATCATGAGGTAAGTTACTTGCCCACAGTCACATAGCCATTTTCTAATAATGCATGCTAATAGAAGTGCATCATCTATTCAGATAAACTCTAAGTTCCCTGTGTCTGGACAACTTCAATGTCCTTTTTCTGACTAATCTCTATGTTCTTCCAAAGCTCAGCTCAAGATGCATCACCTCCTGAAAATCGTATCAGTTTCAGTTTATTTTTTCCCTAACTCCTTCGTGATGGCTACAATTCTCTGCTCTATGTTATTATCATGTCCCGAGCTTACATGTATCAGTACATCCTCAGTATAATTACTCGTTTCATTGTCTCCATTTCCTTCTTTTGAAGACTAGCAGCTGCTTGAAGGCAAGTGTCTTATATCATTGGCACCCAGATCAGTGTCAAGAAAACAGTCAATGCTTGGTAGTATTATTTAAAATAAACTTCTATATAAATTTTAAAATGTTCATAGGTACTATATGTAAGTTAATTTTGACACTAAGTTCACTGAATTCTATCTGTAAGAATTTACCTAATTCAAATAGCTAGATGTTTGAGAGAATAATAATGGTAATGGGAAAATTATGCCAAATAGTAATAATGAAACACAAAATCTGATATAATTAATATTTTTAAAGTATGTTTTAATGATTATGCTATATAGTTGTCCCAATTTCCCCCCCTTTGCACCCCCTCTGTCTAGTAATCCCATTCCCTCCAGCAATAACCCCCCTTAGTTCATGTCCACGGTTGTGCATATAAATTCTTTGGCTTCTCCATTTCCTATACTGCTCTTAACCTCCTCCTGTCTATTCTGTACCGACCAATTATGCTTCTTATCCCCTATACCTAATCCCCCATTCTCCTCCATCCCCCTCCCAGCTGACAAACCTACAAATGATCTCTATTTTTATTTTCTGTTCCTGTTCTAGTTGTTTCCTTAGGTTGTTTTTTTTGTTTAGATTCAGTTGTTGATACTTGTAAGTTTGTTGTCCTTTTAATGTTCATAATTTTGATCTTGTTTTTCTTAAATAAGTCCCTTTAACCTATCGTGTAATAATGGCTTGGTGGTGAAGAACTCCTGTAGCTCTACCTTGTCTGGGAGGCACTTCATCTGTCCCTCCATCTAAACGACAGCTGTGCGTCATAGAGCAATCTAGGTAGTAGGTCCTTGCTCTTCATCGCTTTGAGTACCTCTTGGCAGTCCCTTCTTGCCTGCAAGGTTTAATTTGAGAAATCAGCTGATAGCCTTATAGGAACTCCTTTGTACATAACTCTCTGCTTTTCTCTTACTGCTTTTAAGGTCCTCTCCCTATATTTAATCTTGGGTAATATAATTATGATGTGTCTTGGTGTGGTCCTCTTTGGGTCCAACTTGTTTGGGACTCTCTGTGCTTCCTGAACTTGTATGTCTATTTCCTTAGCCAATAAGGGAATTTTTCTTTCATTATGTTTTCAAATAAGTTTTCAATTTCCTGTTCTTCTTCTGGCACCCCTGTGATTCAGATGTTGGCACTTTTGGAGATGTCCCAGAGTTTTCTTATATTCTCTTCATTTTTTTTTTTTTGAATTCTTATTTCTTCATTCTGTTCTGGTTGAATGTTTATTTTTTCCTTGTGTTCCAAATCACTGATTTGAACCCAGGCTTCCATCCCTTCACTTTGGTTCCCTGTGGATTTTTCTTTATTTCACTTAGTGTAGCCTTCATTTCTTCCCTTATGCTTCTGTCATATTCAATGTTTCTCTGAGTATCCTTATCACCAGTGTTCTGAACTCTGCATCTGACAGGCTGGCTATCTCCATTTTGTTTAGTTCTTTTCCTGGGGTTTTGTTCTATCCCCCCCCCCCCGTGGGCCATATTTCTTTGTTTCCTCAATTTGGCAGCCTCCTTGTGTTTGTGTCTGTGTATTAGGTACAGCTGCTTTGACTCCCTGTCTTCGTGTACCTGTTAAGTTGGAGCCTTAGGTATTTGCCAGGGTGAGTCAATCCACTTCACCACTTTGTGGCATTGTATGTGGGGAAAGGTCGGAGAGGGGACAA
This sequence comes from Tonatia bakeri, assembly GCA_004024845.1. Classification (NCBI taxonomy): domain Eukaryota; kingdom Metazoa; phylum Chordata; class Mammalia; order Chiroptera; family Phyllostomidae; genus Tonatia; species Tonatia bakeri. Next base: position 22,146 of record PVIA01011416.1, read on the forward strand.
TGCTGCTGCCTGGCTGCTGGAGGTTTGCTCGGCAGTCATCCCATTTCCAGTTGCTTCACTCACTTCACGTATGCGACTGGCACCCTTCTAGCTGTTGCCCTGGCGGTGGTTCCCAGAGTGGTTGAGTTTATGTATGTTCTAGGATGTGTGGGCCTTTAAACAGTCTCCCCTGAGAGACTAGCAAGTTTCTTCCACTGCCCCAACCCTGGTTTTTACAACCAGAAGTTATGAGACTTTATTTTCCTGGTGCTGGAACCCTGGGCTGCACAATCTGGCCTGGGGCTAGGATCGCCTGCTCCCAACGTATCCTTCCCAATTTTTATCCACCACATATAAATATGGGACCGTCCATTCCACTGGCCACTGCTTCACTGCCACCACACTCATCCTCTCCACCCATCCTACCCATCTGGAAGAATATGGCTTCTTTAAAACCCTGGTTGTTGGACTTCCACACATTTTGATCTTCTGGCAGTTCTGGCTGTTTTTTGTTTTGAGGTTGGTTGTGATCCTTCTGATGGTTATGTAAGGAGTCATCGTATGTCTACCTGTGCCTCCGTCTTGACCGGTCTGATATAATTAATATTTTTTAACCAACCTATTTGATTATAGAATGGTAATTCTTAAAATGATCACATGAGCTCCAAAAATGTATATGACAAATTTTATGTGCCCTATCTCTCCCAGACAGCATGACAGATATTCCCACAGAAGAGCATAAGCCACCTGAAAAAAAAACTTTTTAGAAAAAATACAGTAGCTATTATTCATTGTATGCTCTAATGTTCCAGATGCTGTGCTAAGCACTTAACATACATTTCTTTTGACAAAATTCTCATAACAATCCTGACAAGGCAGGCATTCTTAATGCTATCTTTTACATGAAGAATAAATTACCTAAAATCACAAAACTTTTAAGGTTGTAGAGCTTGAATTTTAATCCAGAGGACAAAATCTTTGTCCTTAAACACTACACTGCCTCACAGATTGAGCTACATTTTGTTTATTAACTTTCATGGGGGCAGTGGGAGTCAAATCAGTTTTGATTGCCAGAAAAGATTATACAAAGTTAAAACTAAATTTTCTTTAGTCTTTTTGATGTGACCATTAATGATCTTAAAGGCTGTGAGTGCTATCTTTAAAGCTCATTTTAATCAAGCTTCTTCAGATGACTAACTTTAAAATATTAAACATATTCACAGTATAGGTACTGTGCCATCTCCTTTAAAGTAAAATGCAATCTCACTATGACAGAAACACATATCAACAGCTTATCATATTTCTAGCTACATTTCATTTTAACAGTTACTATAATTCTATCTCTTAGGATCAAGGTCTAAGCTAGAAATATTACAAGTAGCTCAAAAGCAGATTTATCTTGCCTCTAGAACTTAGTACCAAGTTGGTTAAATAAAGACTAAAAAAAAAAAAAGAATTAAACCTACAACATATATTCCATTCTCAATAGCAAATTCCTCTTATTGAATTTTAGCAAATATTTTCTCTAAAGAGCTTTAGGGGTTTGGAATAAGTTAATATAATAGCTTTTTATATAAACCAGAAAAAGATGCCATTTTATAGATGTCTTTTATAGATGAGAAAGTTAAAGAGGTGAATCTGAACCCAGGGTTATAACATCCTTTAGAACTGTTTAAGAAACCCATATTCAGAAAAAGATGCCATTTTATGGGTGTCTTTTATAGATGAGAAAGTTAAAGAGATGAATCTGAACCCAGGGTTATGACACCCTTTAGAACTGTTTGAGAAACCCATATTCAAGACCCTGTTAAATGACGCTGCTGCGCAAACACACAGCCACACTTCTTTGTTTACAAACTGTCTGTGGCAGCGAGCAGCAGGGCTGGGTAGTTGTGGTCGAGTATGTATGCTCACAAAGCCTAAAATATTTATATGGCTCTTTATAGAAAAGCCTAGCCCCCAACCTAGATTCCCTTCCACTTATCTTTGTTATCCTATATATAGCTGCTAAAGTTATCTTCACAAATCAAAGTTCAAATTAAGTTGCTGCTTAAAAAATGCCTCAGTGACTCTCCATTGCTCCCAGAGTTAAGCATAAACTTACTGCTCAATTTTCAGTACTACCAACATCCTAAGCTATTCTTCTATCCTTATTTGTCAACCGTGTCTGTACTCAAATGCAACATTTCAGCAGCACGTGGCCTCTCACTTTCTCAACTACTTCCTGTAAAAGCCTCTTCTGGGAATTTCCTTTTCACCAGTTATCCTTAGTCGCAGAAATGCTGACATGCCACCATCTTTGCCTAGTCCCACCTACTTGGATGGATACAGTGCGGACTATCTCACAGGTCATACAGCACTGAAAATCTCTGTGAAAATGCTACAGACTACCTCTCTATTCTTGCAAAATGGGAGCCCTCTCCCTTCCTTAGTTTCCTTCATTTCTAGTCCCAGCTATGAACCTCACTATTTAAACCACCTTGAAAGAGAATTTAGGAAGAAGGCTTCAATTTGGAAAGGAAGTAGCTATATGAAAGCTAAGCAGATGGAGAAATTCCCTCTCCTCTATGGAACCAAGGTAGGCAGGGAGACAGGAAGGGAAGCTTGGTTATTCTAATGCAAGTTTAGAAGCATAAAGCAAACAAAAATGGAAGAAACAGCAAACTCAAACTACCATTTATTTGTGATGGCTACATAATTGTGCCACTAACTAGAAATGTTTTCTTAATGTGCCCCCGTAAGAACTTTTTTTTTTGACAGCTAAACCAAAAGATTCTCCCACAGAAGTAGGAAATAAGGGCTTTTTACATGCATCAGTTACTTGTATGGTAGGCCTCTCAGAAATTCTAAAACAATCCCATGTGAAACAAGTTATTTTTACCAATACTTCTACACATGGCACTGAGGTTAGAGTAAAATTAGACTCAATAATACAGTTGTTTACATTTTGAAAGGTCAAATAATTTTAGTTTTCTAAATTTTTTCTAAAATGAAAGAGTATGTGGTGACATATAAGGATAAACATTCATACAGTCTTAAATTCTGTTTTACCATATTCTTTCTTTTAACATCTTTATAGCCATGTACTTTTGCTACCACAATTTAAAGTATCGGCATATCTTTTAGTCCATAAATATTAACATTTCAGGATGGCCTATAAAACATTATTTTAAAATATTACATAAATGTCTTTCCTGATCTTTTTAGAATTCAGTTTAAAATAATACCTATTTTTAAAATCTTTTGTAGCATTACAACAGCTATTTCTAAGAAACTTATTCCCTGTGACTACTTTTCTTTCTGCTTTTTGACTTTGTCTCTCTCCCTTTGTGTCATCTCAAGACTGCTGAGAAGGGAATGGTGCTCTCTGTGGCACTGTCTGTGTGGAGCAGTCTGCCTATTTCTTCTTGCTTTGTAGACTTCACACAAGTTTTTAAGTGTCTTGACAAAAACGTTTCTGTTTTATTCCAAGTCATAATTTCTATGTTTGAATGCACTGACTTTACTTTTTTCCCTTTAACAGATCTTCTAAATTACTCTTTTTGAAGTATTTTCCCCACTAAAGGACAATACTAGAAAGTTTTTTAAAACACGGTTTTTTCCCCCTCTCCAAAAACCCTTTAAATATGCAGTTGTCTGAACCATTGTTTTCCAAATGGGAAATTACGCAGATAAACCCACAAAGTCAAGTAGGTATGTTACTTATTTGTTCCCATGAACATTTTGTAGGAAATTATTCATTTGATTTGAATGATCTGATTTGAAAATGTCTTTGAGAGACATTTTGTAGATGAAGTATTTGCAATCAGGGTATGTTTCACCCATACCCAACAGGTACACAGAGATGAAAGAAAAGGCAAGTACCCGAACACCTGCATTCCAGTCCTGACTTTGTAATCTCAGTGGCTTTCGTGTTCTCATCCATGAACGCGTACTCATGACAACATATTTGAAAAATGGAAGAGTATGCCCAGTACAAGAATTGTTAAATGAATTATGGTCCAACCTCATGATAGAAGCATCACAGTAGTAAGTTTTTCAAACGTTTTAAAGAAATGAATAACACAGAGAAATGCTAAAATAACATTTTTAGAAGGCTACAAAACTGTGTATGTTAAATAATCCAGATTTGTAAAAAATAATAAAATGCATATTCTAGAAAGAATTAGAAAATATATAGCCAAATCGTAACAATTTCTATTTTTCTTCTCTATCCTTAATTCTATCTATGTTTTCCAAGTAGGATTCTATTGGATGGACCAGAAAAAATGGGTATTATGAGAAAAAGAAAATTCTTTAAAGGTAAATTAAAAATTTTGAAGACTATTAATTTTTTTACAGTTTATGATAAAGTATATTTATGTCACTTGAAAGTAATTTGAAAAATGTGAAAAGAGGCATAAATGTAGTCATATTCTTTGGGAAAATATTTTCAACTTTGGGACTTTGAGGAAAGTATTTAAAATATGAAAGAGCTATGATCATTCAGGCATTTCAGATATTTTCTTTTAAAAGGTAAAGACCAGGAAATAAATGAAAATCCAACAATAAAGAACAAGTTAGGTAAATCCACTTAATGAGATACAGTAAATTTATTAAAAATAATTAACAATGTTAAAAATTGAAAGTATGCAAAACTGCCTACCAGCTAGAAAATGGCATCATACATATTATGTAGATTAAAATATTCATACCCTTTGACATACCATTTTATTTCAAGAATCTAATTTAGAGTTTGAATCATTCAGAATTAAAGAGATAGTTTCCCAAGAAGCAAAACCTAAAAAGTGTCATCACCATTAAACCAGCTTTACAAGAAATGTTAAAGGGTATTCTTCAAGCAGAAAAAGAAAGCCCATAACCAGAAATAAGAAAACTTGAGAAAGAGAAAAATCTCACAAAAAAAGCCAAATACAGAGTCCAGCACAAATAACGCCCCCTTTTTATTACAAAATCTTTTATTACAAAATCATAAGCATGTAACTCTGTAACATAACAATATCACATTCAAGTACACCTTATGACATTTTAGGTGAAATTTCAAATTAAAACTATAAATTATTACACCCATATTATTATTACTCAAGCAGGCCTTGCTTCTGCCAGACCCTGTATTTAACAAAAACAGTAAATCGGACATTTAAAATGCTACTCTTTAAAGTACGTAATTTTCTAACCACTTTTCTGTGCTTCTGAAACTAATACAGAATATTAAGTATAAACTGCAATTGATAAATTAAATAAAATTAAAAATAAAATGCTACTGTGAAAGTAAAAAGTAACTAAACTCAAACTAAAGTAGTTAGAAGATACACAACAGAAAAAGATTAAAACATGACATCATTAACATATAGCATAACGGTGGAGTAAAAACGTGGTCCTTACAGATTATATTCAGAACCAAAGGAAGAAATGAAGCTCACTGAGAATAGTAAATGTGTGAGCAAATATAAGAGATATATTTTATTTTCTTCTCTTAATTTTTTAAGACATATACTTGGTAAAAGCAAAGACTCAACCACTGTATTGTTTATAATTTACATGGATGTAATATGCATGACAGTAATAATACAAAAGAGAGGGAAATGAAGATAAAATTAGTACAGATGGAGGCAACCTAGTATATTTCATTGGAATTCAATCCGTATTAACTTTAAGTATTGTAGATTGTGATAAATTAAAGATGCGTATTGTAATCCCTACAGGAACTCCTAAAAATGTTTCTACAATGTCCCTGAAAACAGCTATAGTCAGAATAGCACTTGAATACAACAGTATAAATATATCCTGTTTAAAAAAGACTGGAAAGAAGTACACCAAAATGGTAATAATTCAAAACAAGTAGCATTATAAGTGAGTTTTCCCTTTTCTTTGTTGTTTCTAGATTGTGTATGCAGAGACAATATATTTTTAAGTTATATATCCTAATGAAATGTAAACCATGCAAAATATACTGTAATAAATATATCAAAAGCTCAGGAGATACTGAAGACATTTTTAATAGGCACGCATGGCCATCAGGGAGTCTATGAAATAACCTCCTGATATAATATGCACTTCAACTGTCCTGGACAGGTAATCTACAACTTTTCATCAGATTCCCAAAGTGATCAAGTGTCCAAAAAAGTTAAGAACTAGTTTTCTAAAGTATTAATACATGGTTTGTCAAATCCTATTCATTTGGAGCGTGGCTTCCAATGCACCCTTACCTAATTGCTGACTTTTGAAATGATGACTCATTTATTTAAGTTAGTTCATAACTCTTGAATTTCTTATTCTTATTTTAGAGGCTCGGCTCTGGGTGACAGGAAGACAGGGTAAGGAAGAGGAACTCTGGACCGCAAAGGCAGAGACAATAGCAAGATGACTCTATGAACTGGAAATCCCCTACTTGTGAAGAAAGGTACTCAGTATGTAATTTTTGCTATTATTTTTCACATAAGTCTCCAGGATAGAACCCACTGAATTTATGATTTTTGTGTTTTATCCACTTTTTAATTTATTTTTATTTTTAGAGGGGGAAAGGAGGGAGAAAGAGAGAGAGAGAGAGACATCAATGTGCAGTTGCTGGGGGCCATGGCCTGCAACTCAGGCACGTGCCCTGACTGGGAATCGAACCTGCGATGCTTTGGTTCGCAGCCTGTGCTCAATCCACTGAGCTACGCCAGCCAGGGCATTTTATCCACTTTTTTATTGCTTTTTAAAAATTAAATTTATTAGGGTTAGTTTATGATTTTAAAGATGTCTTGGGTAATTTGATAAATAGCCGGACTGGAATTTACAGCTCTGACTTAACAGTGAAGTTCTGAGACCAATGTGGTATGTAATCATTTCTGTATACCTAGCACTTTGAGATTACCCAGAACAGAGAAGATTCTTAATAAACAATTTGTTGAATACATAAATGAGTCTTCTTTTTCATAGTATGTGAATAAAAAATAAAATCAGGCAAGGTCAAATTACCATATATTACACATAAAAATATTCAGATAAGAAAATGTCTAACTTTCTTAGGTAATAAGTTACTGGTTATATTATAAGAAATGTATTTGGAGTATTAGTGCTTAAGTATCCCACATTTCTGCCCCTGATATTGTTTCTGTTCTCATTGGTCAAAGTTAAAAAGGCTTCTCATTAAGATTATTTCCTAAGGTAAGCAAGTCTTATTAAGTCAGCAATACCTCTTGGGCTCTTGAGTAACTATATCAAGAGACATTTACCTAAATTAAGAAAAACTTGTTTCCCTTTTCAAACAAGAGAAAATAACTGGTATCGAATGAAAAAATATCATTTTAGATCACTTCCAGATCCAAAGCTAATTTTTCCATGTACTTGCTTAACACATTACAATTCTGGCTACACTAGAAAAAGCCGTGAAGCTATGAACTTAAATATATAAACATCAGAGAGTAAAAGCATAAAAGGCAGCTTTAACATGATATGCAGATAAGGTTAAGTGACCAAGTTTCACAGAATAGAGGATACTTTCCTTGGTAAACCAGGAACCCATTCACCCTACTTCATCCTGAATATGTGCAGGGTCTCAATCTTACGGGAAGATAAGCTTCAGGCAGTACATATATGCGTGCTAGTTGTGAATCTTATTAGTGAATCCATTCTATTATAAAATTCATTTCAAAATTTGGAATTGTTAATAATGACGATCGTACAACAACTAAAACTAACTGTATGGAGAAGTATCTGGACATAGACTATACTTTTTAATGACTATAGTAGAACACTACACTGCTTTAGAAACATTACATAAAATGTGATGTTTTGGTCCATTCAATACTCCACTGACCAATGCACACTGTAACTGTAGCTGGACAGCGCATACTGAAGTTGAACACACATACTGAGTTAGATTCACACATTCAGGGCTTGCCTGGTCAGCCTTGCTGAGTGAGGGGCTATCAAAAATGTAGTGCTGGACCAAGAAGGGGCTTGGGAGAAAAGTCACTCCTCAGGGAGCAGTGAGTGATAGCAGACAAGCTGAACCCCACAACAGCGTTGTTAACACTACCAGACTGGGGATTTCCAAGTTCCAATCACATATCCGTCGCTCCAGTTTCTCTTTGATTGAGGCTCCCACCCTGGCCTGTCCTCTACCTTGGGTCTACAAGTGCCCCACCTATTATCAAGCAATTCGATGCATGCTCAGTGCCAGGATCATCTGTGTTTGTGTTCATAATCAATTTTGGTTCCATGGGGTCTCTGAAAGTGCTTGCTTTTAATGTATCCTTAAGGATGTCCAACTGCTGCTGAGGAGGCCTGTCCAAAAGTCAAATGGCAACAATGGCCTCACATTCATTGCTGTACCTCTTGGGCTCTTGAGTAACTATATCAAGAGACATTTGACATCATGTTAAATTTTCTGGCAGTTATAAAGATCAACTGATTATTATTGAAGTTATAATATGCAACTAAGATATTTTCACAAAACAACAACTCTTCAATTTTTTGAGTTATATACTAAATTGAGGCTGTGATTTTTATGAAGGTAAATCAAAGTACTATTTGATTTAGCACCAGAAGTATTATTCTGGGCTAATGAGAAAAATATTGCCCACTTTGTTTGTATCGAGAGCAGGGCAAATAATGTCACAGCACTCTCGTACAGCAGTGAGGGCACCTGCCGTAGACTGAGCAGAGAAGCCTGGTGGGTGAAGCGAGGCCTATCACATGAAACAGACTGGGGCAGGGTATCTACGGAGACAGACCAAACTCAAAAACCCTGAGCGGCAGCATCACTTACTGTCTTCACCATTTAAGCTGACGTTCTGCTAATCTTTGCCTATACCAACCTGCAACAATCAACAGCAGTGGGAGTAGAGGTAAACTAAATAAGAATTATTTTGTTAAAAAGATTTTTAAAATTTTTCAGCATTTCACTACCTTTGGTTACAATATGAATGACTAAGTCATCAAAACAATGGCTCAGTGATTAAAATAAGCTTTACCCAAATGAAAAATTAAAATAATTGCACTGGCAAACCTTAAAATCATTCAAGCAACATATGAAACATAGAACATGTGAATAAATTTGTTTATTAATAAACCGAACATTGGAAATTTAACGTAAGTAAAACAGTGCTATCTATATTAAGATTGTTAATTTATATTAAATTGGTTAATTCTATTTTCATTGATCTTGAAACTTTATTTTTAATTTGTAAATTTAGCTAGTATATTTGTACAAACATCTAAATTTCTTTGAGAGGCACCTACGTGTGTGAAGAGCATGTGCTCTGGAGCCCAGACTGCCTACATCTAAACCTGCTATTTATTTGTTGTGGGATCTTGAACGAGTCATCCAGACTATCTGTACCTCAGCTTCCTCATCTATGAAATGCAGATAATAACAGCACTGAAAAATCCTGCCACAATGTTGTATGTGGGATTAAAAAAAAGGTAAGAGCTCTCGAGCCAGAACACCTAGATTTTATAGCTCAATTTCCCTTCTTCTGGGGTGTACTATTACAGGGTTTCATTGGCTGCCTCAGAGGGTTATCGCAAAGCTTAGATGAGTTTGTGTTACATTATCCATCCATCTATCTATCTATCTATCTATCTATCTATCTATCTATCTATCTATCCACCCACCCACCCATCCATCTAAAGTGCCCAGCACATGGGAAGAGTCATACGTGTTACTTAACATTATCATTGTTCCTATAATTTCATTATTCATATTAGTATAATGGTGGTAGTTACATAAACACTGTAACTGTAAGGAGTTTAAATCTACTTTTACATATATACATTATGCAACATTGTGGTATAGTGTCAAAGTCTGTAAAGTGAGGGGGTAACAAGAATTTTTTTTCTTTAAAGAGAGGAGTTTGTATATTACTAAAATTTAAGAAACTATTTTTTAAAATTGTATCTCCTCTATCCTGTGTAGATCTCCACCATTTGTTTTAACAAGAACAGAAACATGTTATTTCTGAGACTCTTAAGGGCAGTGGCAATCCAGCAACACAGGAAGGCTCTCTAAGATTTTGGTGGCCTACTCCCACCTTAAATCACCTTTTTCTGTTTACAAAGCACTGTGGTGACTATGCATTGCCGCATGATGTCAGCTACTAGTCAAGCAACTGCTTGACATCAGCCAAATCAAGTGTGGTCTTATTTCTGCTGATTAAATTTAAATGTTAGATCAGTGAATGAAGTAAATAATGATGATAATGAACATTTAAAATTTTTTTCAATAATGTAGCACAATTACTTAGAATAAAACGACCACCTTTTGCACAAGGGTTGTGGTACCTTTCGTACCACTAAAACACAATTGCCCAGAGATTAGTGACTGATTTATTAAGATAATTTTTTTTTACTTGTATGTTTCTATGAAAACTTTAAAAGTATTTAGGAAAAAAATGCTATCTAAATCACAAAGTATCAGGTTTGTTTTTAAAGATGAGAGTCAATGTTCATTTGTATTTTGGATTAGATGGTCTTTTTATGTCAAACAATTATAGGCATTTTAGGAATGAGATGGCATACAGATTAATACACAATATATTGATGGCACACATTCCCCGTTACTGTGTCAGAACACAATACCGTTCTCTTTGGCTGGGATACCTGACTAAATTCCTTCATCATTTGCTTCTGCCATACATGTAATGGTTAGTTTTATTCTTGTCCAGATTCACAAGAAAATTTTTCACAGGTGAGCTTTCCTAAAAATTAGTGCTTTAAGCTGCATCCTGAATAGTGGATACAATTTGGATAATAGCCAATAGATGGCACTGTTCTCACTAGGTAGCAAACACCTCATAATGGTTTCATTACAGGCAAATTATTAAGACCAAAAATATCCGTTCAAATCAGTGAATCTGATATATTTTTTGTGATGGGGGAGTATATGAAAATGTTATATATTTTAAAATTTACACCTAGTAATTCCAGAATATGGAGATCAATTTAAGGCAAACATTTATTTATTCACCTAAAAATATTTATTGGGTATACATGGTGACTAGGCAGTAGAGATGCAAAAATAAGCTATTTTCTGTCTCAGATAATCATACAATAATGTGTAAGTAAAATTATTAATGGAGATACCCATTAATTAAATATGAGCATGGGAACTCATTCTAAGGATGGCATGAACCAGTGAAAGATTTTTGCAAAAATGATGCCTGAGCTGGTCACAAAGGATTTCAGGTGGGGAAATTGGGTTGGGGCAGGGGGTTGTTTGACAGGAGGGGGTTGTTAGTACAAGGGGAAAAGCAATCCCAAGAACAAGAAGGTAAGAAATGGTGCAGAAAGAATGAATCAGAATGTAGCAAGACAAAAACCTAGAAGAAGAGGTTAGTAGCACTCAAGAGAGTTTGCAACGTTAAGAAATTTGGACTTCAACCTTTGACATTGGGATATTCCCCACCCCCCCGAATAATGGGGAATATCATGATCAGATTTATATTTTGGAGAGATCTCTGCAGGAGCAATGTGAACCGGAATCTGAAGAGGATTGCAGGTAGGAATCCCCCATCATGGCTTTTCAGGTAGTGCAGAGAACAAGCAATGAAGCCTTACCCACAGCAGTGGCAACAAGGGGTAGAGTCCAGAAGAGTAAGTTTTGAGAAATATTAAAGGGTGTGTGTTAGCAGGAAATGGCATTTAAATAGGTGTAGGGGATGAGGAAGGAGGAACCAAAGGTGACAATCAAGACACTGTATTTCATTGGTCCTTTTGAGATGCCATAGATAACTTTTTACTGATCCTGCAGCCTTTTAATGCAAAGTATAAGTCTCTGCCTTCCTCTTCTCCATTCAATCTTTACTCTTTGATACTGTACCTCACCCTGTACTTCAAAACCTTTACAAGAATTACCACCAAATATGTTTATTATGTATTTGTCTCTTATACTTATTAAATTATACTGCATGAGGACAGATCATCTCTCCTGATCTACATCACCATGCCATACTTGGCACCTGATCTGGTACACAGTTGATGCTCAACAAATGTTTGTTGAAGAAACACACATTTCTAAAGTTCTAAACTCTACTCCCATTCTGCTTGGCTGATTACTTTCCATCAGGCTCAAACACTACATTAGCCCCCATTCAGTAGAGCACAGCCACACGGGATGCCGCCTATTCCCTGAGCATTCACTTGAACTTTTTTCAATGAAAGCTTTTCTCACGAGGGCAGGGCAGTTCAGAGGTTTTTTCCACTGTAACTGGTGTTCTCTGGTCAGGTCAGCTTGCTCCATCAGGGACAACAACTAAAACTCCACTTTATAAAAAACAAGATGTTTCTGCCTTCACATTCGGAGACTTGCCAGGGTTTCTCTACCATGTCTCCTTGCATCTCCTTCTTTTCATGCATTTTAACTTACTCGTACAGTATACTCTCTTCCAAGGCTATGTGAAGATGTCATAGTTGGCCAGTTGTCTAAAGTTCCTCTCTTAAAAACAACAACAACAAACTTTTCCTCGCTCTTGAGCTGTAGAATGGTATTTGCAGCATTGTGTGTAAAAAGGGAGAAGAGTGCAGAGAGCTATATTTTTTTAAAACATACCCAAGTTTTCCAATGATTTCCTCTATGTCAGTTTCCTTGGAATTTTAAAGAAAAAGCTGACTACAGACTAAAGGAAATAAACTAAAATATAAAAATCTGAATTTAAAAATTACCCAGGCCTTCCATTCAGAATAAATATTTAAAGAATAAGCTGTTCTGGAACATCTAAAATATTCATCCAATAGATTTTTTTAAAAAAATGTTAACACATACTTGTACAATACATGTTTGAGGTGGTGAGGTACTATCAGGAATACAAAATAAATCTAACTTTAAGTAATTCATAGTATAATATGGTAGGTAAGATATACATATAAAAACTATAATAAGGTATTCCA
>PVIA01011416.1:40000-44547 GCA_004024845.1 Tonatia bakeri
TAAATCAATCTCTCCTCCTTAAAAAAAATAATTATGATAACTTTCCTAAACAATATATCAATTTACTTGTCTTTCAATTTCAAAAAATTCAGTAAATAATTAATATTTGCAGGAGTAGTTACTGAAAATACAAAGCTCAATATTTAGTCAAAAGAGAGAGTCAACGAGAAAATAAATTATAGTTTATGATATGGCAAATGCCAAGATTGAAGACTGCAATAAATATCACAGTAACACCAAACTTCCAGATTTAAAAATACTATATAATAAAATTGACGAATATGTATATATGCCATATGATCCTTTGCTAATCTAATTATCTTTACTCAATTTTTTACAAATATGGAGTAAGATTTTCTTTAATAAAGTAACCCATTTCTTCCTCTCTTGACCACAGCACATCTCACCGTACGCCTACTCTTCCACACACACAACCAAGGGAGCCGGCACTGGAAACACAACTAAACCTGCACTGACGGCTTAAAACGTACAATGTGCTCATCACCTGTGAATGCTGCAAGTAAAACGGTGGTAATATTAACTTCCAAAATTTTGACAGGTTTCCAGCAAAAAACAGATTCATGGGTATGTATGCATACTTTTTAATATTAACAAATAAAAAGTAAAGTTTATAAAATATGCATAGTATGATTTTATTTTTATAAATAAGCAAAAAGCTAAGGAATGTATGCAGTAAGTATGCCTGGGAATAGAGAAAGGTATATAAAATTAGGTGCTAAACTACTCACACCTAACTGATGGCAGATAGATGATGTATTCGTTTTTTCTTTACATGATCAGTTTTGATCCACTGCAATAAATATCTATTACTTCGTAATTTTTAAAATGAGCAGATAAAGGACAAATTTTTCTCACAGTTCCTAGTGAGTATATTAGTTTGAGATACTGTTTTTAGTAATCTGAAATCACATAACTGGAACAGTTTTTTTCCTTTCTCTATAAGAATGACACACTTGTAGAGAGTCTTATTTCCTACACTATTTCACACACTACTTAAACACTCTATGAATAGAGGGAACTGCACAAGTGAAGGAGAGAGGCTGTGTGTACTGTTGGAGGTCACCAGTGAAACATGTTTTCTTGACTCCGCACGCTGTACTTTTCCTAATGTGAACAATGTCTATGTTAAAGTTACACACAGATACTAGGATTCTGTGGCAAATGGAAATGAGTGTGGCCAAAGATACCACTGTGGCAAAGGCATTCTCCACCTTAACTCTTAACACTTTGCCTAGAGAAACAGCACCCTGTGACCTCTGCCGCTAGGTCTTCATGTGCAGTTACAGATGTTAGATCCAGAGAAAGCCATGAAATAACTGCCAATGTGCCTGCAGGATTCCCTGCAATGGCAGAACTTATAGTGTCCTGAGCTATAACACAAACACAATATTCAGTTACTCCAGTGGTTTAAAGAAGGTTTGACTTCCAGACTCCTGAGTAATGGATGGAGGTTATTTAATGCTCTTAGAATATTTAGATTTATAAAGGTTTAATAAGCACATGGGCATAAAAGTCAGAACATAAATTTTATCTAGATTAAATATAAATCTGAGACTATTAGTGGTATCATGAAAATTGCATGACATCTTGCTATTTGTTTTTTTATTTAAAGCTAACTGGCCACCATTTGCTTCTGACATCACCATGCCTTAAAAAATGCAACAAACAGAGCATTCTTTGGAAGAGAGAATATGGAGGGAAGTAGAAAAGGGGGCCCAAACTCATGCCATTTGGATGACTGGGTAATATTTATTAATCATGCATTACAGAAGCAATCGTTTCGAGTAAACTTGTAACTGATCAAAACACGTCAAAGAAATGGATCGCTGACAATCACACTATGGTCTCCGACTGGCACGTGAGCTGGGCCCAGCCTGGAGAGCTGAAAACTGCCTGAGAAAGTGGGACAGCAATATGACATTAACATTTAATCCACGCAAAAGATATTTTAATTTGCACACTTATATAGGACTCACTTGTTTGTTAAAAGAAAAAAGAAAAAGATTTATGGAACTGATCTTCCAGAAAAAAAGGAAAAACTTCATGCTGTTTTATCTCATGATCACAGTTTGAGAAAAGTGTCTGTTTTAATTTGCACATTCACCCTAAACCTCAAATGCACATTGGCTTGAGAGAGAAAAATTAATTAAAATGTTGGGAGGAGACAAATCTATTATGTTGAAGCCCTTAAATAGTATATGAGGTAATAAACATTTTTCATCAATGTTTAATAAATATATAGAGTATATAAGTGATGTCAGTATATTTTGAGATAATTATATTCTCAAACTCATTTGGACAAATGTCAAGAACGCTTTTTTCTGAATACAGTGGGGAAATATTAAAGTAAAACAGGTATTTAAAAATGCAACAGATAAAAGACAAGTGACTTTAGAATACTGTTCATAACCTCCGTTTGCATTTTATAGTTCATGTTATGTTAACCGAATCCTCAAAAGTATGACAATAATAAATTAACTGCACTTATGTTTGCGTTAAAGAAAATCATTAATCTGTAAAATGAAATGTAACACCTGTATTTGCAAGTTCTATGCAAAATAAGCTAAAACAAAGAAGAAAGAGCTTTTATTAAAACCTGTATGTAGTGTTATTGATGAGCATGTAAGCAATGGGCCTGCCTACAGTCCTGGCAAGCAGCAACTATATTCTACAAACCACTGATGGGCTAAACAAGCTATTAATGACAGTTGCTTTTCAACACTTAAAATGGTCCGACTCTGCTGCCCGACCACAAGGACAAGTGGGTCATCACTCTCAAATGGTATACAATGTAAGAAACATAAATAAGACCTCTGTGGGGAGAAAAAACCCACAGGTATGGCTCCAGAGTTCTTTTGTTATTCAGCTATTAATAGAAAGCAAATCCCACTTAAAGTTGTAAACACTTGTAATCCTTTTTACTAAAAGATTTATCATCAATTATTTAATTTCACAAATAAGGCTAAAAGACGTATTACTGGTCCTCAGGCCCAGTCTCACCTAATGAATATACAACTTAACATCTGGAACCAAAATAAAGAAAATAATCATCCTGTTACTCTTCCAGACTAAGGTGATGAAGTTTTTGACCCTGTACAAACCTGTGGAGTGTCCACCTCTCTGGGTTTATGAATGACCAACAAATTATTTACAGGTACAGAATCATATTCAACAAATACGCAAGGGAAACATTTAGATTTTTCATCAGGAGTGGAAGGTGTTCATCGGACGCTTGTTGCTCAAGTCAATGCCTTTTGATGTACTTTTCTTCCTGGTAGTCACTGGTCCAGCAGCATCAGCCTCACAGGAAAGCTTGCTAAACGCAGAGACTCCAGCCCCGCCACAGACCCAGATAACCAGAACCCATGTATAAACAAGATCCTCCGACTCTCTACATGCACACTGAAGATAAAGGAGCACTGACCTACATCACCACGCCCCCCAAATTCCAACCAACCTCCAATCACTTGACTTTTCAGAAAAGAGAACAAGGGAAGCTTCAGAAACATCACACTGATCAGAAAAAGACCCCTCACTCCCTGCCAAAGGGGACATGGCACAGCAGTCTTTCTTTGAATCAGAAACAATTCAAAAGCTATTTTGACTTAAAAGTGACAATATTTCATATAGGTTAATATACTCTATTCTAATCCAAATCTCTCTCCCCAGAAGACAGGATAGCATTATTTTACAGACTGCCAACAGTAAGAGTTGTATTGTAATCAAATGGCAAGGCTCTACCTAGCTCCTGTATGTTTTCATAATTTCAAAAATAAAAATGCGCCCTGGCTGGTGTAGGTCAGTGGATTGAGCACGGGCTGCGAACCAGGCATTGCAGGTTCGATTCCCAGTCAGGGCACATGCCTAGGTTGCAGGCCATGTCCCCCAGCAACCACACATTGATGTTTCTATCTCTCTCTCTTTTTCCCTCCCTTCCCTCTCGAAAAATAAATAAATAAAATCTTTAAAAATAAATAAATAAATAAAAATGCATATTAGTATCTCCGCTCTTGACTGCATTAAAAACACTCTAAAGGGTAAACATTTTAATCCCTATCCAGTAGTTCAGTAAGTGTTTCTATTCATTACATTATCCAGAATTTTAAAACATAAGATGGTAGAAAAATATGGAGTCAGCTCCCTTTCATATAACATAAAAGATCTTAAAGTCAATTTTCCATGCTTTTAGAGCATCATTATTTAAAAAAAAAAGTCAGGAGAGGAGCATCATCGTCATCTAATAAGCACCTGCCTCTACTTTTTCAACCTTTCTGTGTTAACATTTGTGAAATATTTGGACATATACTGGGGCCATATCCAAAGTCTGATGTGTGTGTGATTCTTCATCAAATATAATTTCCTTAAGTTCATTATAAAATCTAAGTATGGTGTTATGAGCAGTGTTTTCACTCATTTTCTCTAAGTCTTCAGATAGATATGGGTACTGAGCTCTTTAAGATGTTTTATGTTCAATTTGCTGAAGGAATTCCTGCAGGATAACTCCTTCAAATTCAAGGTCTAGTCTA
>PVIA01011417.1:0-44538 GCA_004024845.1 Tonatia bakeri
ACCTCGGAGCACAAGGTCTCGTCCTCAGCCAGCACAGAGGGGTGGGCAGGGCCTGTGCGTCGCACTGTGGGAACGTCACACCCCGATGTCCAGCTCCGGGGCCAGGCACCCACCGGGCTGGCAGCTTCCAGACGCGGTCAGACTCACAACACTCTACCAGAGCAGGCAGGGCGGGGCCGCTGTGATGACCAGGAGGCCGGAGGCGGAACCGCCTGCAGGCATGCGGCCCTGTCCACACATGGCTCAGGGATCCCCAGAGCGGAGCTCGCCCATGTCTGGGCTCTTCCTTCCACCACCAGGTTCACAGTGGGACGCCGCGGGCATCCCCCAGCAGCAGGCCCAATGCCGCTCCAGGAGCCCACGCGAGAACACCGATGGCAGCCCTCACATCTCGGGTGCAAAGCAATGGCCCCACCAGCTCACCTGCACGGCTCACGCGCTCCCCTGCACGCCAGCCCCCATTGGAGCCCGGCTGTGGATTCCCCCACTTCCAAACCCGGAGGGGCCGGGCCCTGGCCTCCCTGGCCTCCCGGTCCGGCAGAGCCTCTGACGCCGGCTCGTGGCCCTGGGAAAGGCCGGGGCCTCCACCGTCGCACGGGCCCTCCATGAACTCAAGCCCGGGCGAGGGACAGAGCGTCACATGCCTCCCGAGCCTGTCGCCTGACTCCTGTTCAGTCACTGTTGATATTTTTGGCCAAATACCTGATGTCCTCGAGTCCTGCCCAGTTCAAGGTTGACGCCCACTGTCCCTGAACTACACAGTAAGTAAGTCTCCAACGTTTGCTGAGAGGACACTTGAGCTCTGAGAGGTGACCGGAGATGCCACAGAGCTTTGTCATGAGTCACGGTTGTCAGCGCCCTCCAGACGAGGTCACAGCAAAATAAAGTACCGTTTTTATTCATGTAAAGTTATAGCCTCATTACATGTCAAACAAAGGTCGCTATGAAAAATCACTGTGTTTTCAAAGCTGCGGGACGAGGGGCACTGCTTTGCCAGCCCCTACACAGTGGCCTTTGAGGGGGACACGCGGGCCCTCCCTGGCCGAGGCCACCCGCTGTGCTCTGCTGACTCGGTCAAGGGGACGAGGAGAGTCTGGCCTCCCAGATACGTGGTTGGAAAAGGCGGGAGAACGACAGCATCGAAACAATCAACAACACTCTCCTTTGATGTCGCACCAGGACTCGGTGAGAGCCAGGCTGCTGCAGGCTGACTGGAGTCTGTCCGAACAGAACGTGAAACACAAAACCCGCCGGAAACCACAGCAGTGACGTCCCTGCCCTGCCGGGTCACACCCCTGGGTCTGACTGACTGTGGATGCATCTGCACCGTGGATGAGTGTGTGACCCCACGGCTCGGCCACCGGACACACGTGCCCCCTGTTCCAGTGTGGACACGGTCCACTCCAGAGCAGTAGCAAGTCCCAGCCTCCCACCTGGCCACGACCGGCTCCTCAGAAAGCTTGGAAGCCCCACAAAGCCGGGACACCCACAGCAGCAGACACGGGGGCCCCAAAGGACGGAACTGGCACTCGAAAGCTCAGCGCGCACCACGGGCACCGGACGCACGCTCAGTGGACTTCCTGGAAGGGACGACCCACTGCACTCATTTTCTAGGAACATCTGTGGAGCACTGAGCCTAAGGGGCCGGAGCTGGCCTGGAGCCTCTTCCAGTCCAGCTCCGACCCACCGCTCACGGCAGAGGGTCATCACACAAAGCCGTGGTGCACAGGACCAAAAAGGCGTGTCCCCGAGAGCCACAGTTTAGTGACACTGGTGACTCCTCCTGCTCCGTCGGGGCACTCTCAAGTGAAGCTGGAATGTCTCCACAGCGAGTGCAGGGCGGAGGCCAGCCCACAGCGCATACGGCAGCTCTTGTGGCCATGGGGCAACGCCCCGACCCAGGTGGCAACGCAGCCAAAGGCTGAGAAATGGTGCTGACCTCGTGGTCCCCCCAAGGCCACTGTGAGGACAGCAGCACTGCCCACAGCACCATCTCTGCCGGCCGCAATGCCCACCGCCACTCAGTGGCCTGCCCAGCACATGCTGTTTGACTCCCTGGCCTCGCAACGTGGGTCTGTCCGTCTAGACGCTGCAACCGGCTGGCTGGCAGATCAGCTGGTTTTTAACCTAGGCTTGGTTTCTCGAGTTCCGCCTCCACTCAGGGCCAGCCACGTCACTTCTGCTACTTTAGACGAGCCATCTGACTGAAGCCCCAGCTTGCTCACTGGGCACACGGAGGTGAGGATCCCGAACTGACTTATGGGGCGCTGAGCGTAAGAAACACACCTACACGGGAGCCCTCTGGACACGGCTCATCTGTTCACCCGCAGTTTCACCGAGTCCCCACGACGGGCCAAGCTCTGTCCTGTGTGTTGTACCAGCAAAGACCAGGTCCTTGATTTATGGTAAAAGGCTCAGTTCTGGGGGTGGGAACAGGAAGAAAAGTATCAGAGACATAAAGACTGATCGTGAGTGACCAGCATCTGAGAAAATGACCTCGCAGCTCAGTGCACAGAACAAGGAGGAGCCAGGTGTGTGAGGGTCAAAGGGCAGGAAGAAGCAGAAAGGCAGGTGGGACCAGACCACAGAGCTTTTCCGACAAGGGCGAGGAATCCGGATGCTGCTCCACACCCTCGGGAAGCTGGGGAGGGCAAGGGAGGCGGTGCAGGAAGGAAGTCACGGAGTCTGATTCACACTTTTCAAGAGCCCTCTGGCCACTTGGTGCATCATTCCCCAGCCCCCCCTCCTCCTCCCCAGCAGCTGGAGTGAGTCTGCCACTGGCTTCCTGCCTGGAGCAACAGCCCCCAAGCTTCCCCACTCCAGCCCACAGATGCCGAGGCCGAAGACCTGCCTGAGACCGGCTGTCCCCGCGTGCCCTCTCTCCAGTGGGAAAAGGAACTGTCCCCGCATGCCCTCTCTCGGGTGGGAAAAGGAACTGTGGCAAGGATAGTTTGTAGCACTGCAAACCACAGACAGGCGACATGTACCCACGTCTGCTTTAGCCAGAGGTCCGTGCATCCTTCATTCTGAACTGCAATTCATGTACGTCTAGTTATTTGAAAACTGCAAGGTACAGAGGCTATTGATGCATGTCCACAAGTTAACCAAACAAAGTGGTAATAACAGGATTAAACTGACAGTAACTTAGTAACTAGGACGCAGGAACAGTGGCACTGGAAAACCAGGACAAAGCCTGCGGGGGCGCCAGGGAAGAGCGGGCTCGTCCGCGGCTCTGTGAGAATGCTGAACGCCCAGTGGCAGCAAACTTTTTGGGGTGCTCCGTCAACTTCAGCAAAGATGTTGGTTTTAGGGATCCTCGGCAAGGCCACTAAACAGGACGCCAGTAAGCGATGGGGAACTCAGACGCAGGAAAATTTTAGTTTCAGGTAACAGCTAATAAGCTTAGTAATCAATGCACGTAAAAGCTACGGTTCCAGGAACTGAAGGCAGGACCCACCCGGACTCCAGGACCCTAAGCAGTTCCGCCTTAGTGCCCGGGAGGCTGCAACCCTCCAGATGGTGCCTGAGCCTTGTGCTCCGGGGCGCGACACCCTGGCCCCGGGCACAGATAAAGACCACCACCCAGGACACAAAAGAAAGATGCTGCAGCTCTTACCGGATTAACCTCTCCCCTGAATTCCAATCCATGACCGACACTTTTCTTCTCCTTACTAAAGGGTCGGTTTAAAACGGAGTTTAGGACGGTCTGTTAGGGCACGAACCCGCCGTCTTCTCAGGTCGAGGACAATCTGAACACGGCGCCCAGGGACATGTGGTCCCTGTCTCTCTTATCGGGTCTGGCAGGTCACAGGCAGCCCGGGCGCCGGCCTCTCCAGTCTCATAAGTAGCCACCGACGCAGACACAAGACAAAACAGCGTGGGGCCACACAGTGATCGCAGGAAGGCCCAGAGACCAGCTCTGCCTTCAGGGTGGTCGGCACCTTTCACCCGCCTTTCACCTGCTCTCACCTCACAGCACGTGAACTCGTGGCTAAAACTCCACAGCACACCAATGAACATATTTTCTGCCGATCTGACAAAAAAAAAATAGGTATGATTTGGAATCATTCACACCAGATGGCTACTGCTGTGTTGGCTGTTGTGATTTTTTTACTTGACCATCTATGGGAAACGAGGGCAGTGGCCCTGACTGAACAGCCGGGTATTTACTGCATGTTTTAAAAACTCTCGAGCACACCAGGTGGCAGTCGCTGCCGTGGGTCCCAGCGCAGAACAACGGGCCCCCCGGCTGCTTCCCCGCGAGGCCGAGCCGTCTGGCTGCTGGCGGCCCCCTCGTGCTCGAGGTCCCCAGCAGCGGGGGGCAGCCTGGAGGCACTGGAGCAGAGGTTGCCCACAGGCCAGACCCAGTTTCATGTTTTGTAATATCTGGACTAGTGCCAATATTTTAAAATCAGAAGACTTCATGTTAAAAAACAATTTTTTAGAAAGGTTTTCTGGCTTCTCACAGAAAAAGAAAAGAGAGGAAGGGAAGGAGATCGGGCCGAGCCCAGCTGCCCTGGCACTCACTACGCCTCTGCTAAGGCCCCCGACCCACCCTTTGGAAACTCACACGGGGTCAGGGGTCGGCCGCCTTGACCTCTGAACCTCTGTCATTATTCTCGTATCTGGCCTGTTTCGTTCATTTATGCTACCTTCTACATCGGGGGTGTCAAACTCGTTTTCACCGGGGGGGGGGGCCACATTAGCCTCGTGGCTGCCTCAAGGGCCCAGATAATTTTAGGGTGGTATAAATGTAACGTAACTGTTAAGGGGTTGAAGTTATATTCAGCCCTTTGAAGGCAAACGCAAGGCTGGTGTGGCCCCCCGTGAACATGAGTCTGACACCCCATTACACTGCATCTTATCAGCACTGGCGTTCGCCACCTTTGGCCTACTGGGTGTGCTGAAAATACCCCGTCGGGATCTCACCAGAGGAACGACACCGCAAGGGCTGTTCAGATGCCAAGTACTCCCAGCCTGTTGGCTGCTGGTTTTCTCTTCCGTTAAGAATTGCAAATGTCAGATACAGCAGAGTTCTCCCCCAGATCTTTTCCAAGTAGCTGTCTCAGTAACGCGTAGAGTCACAGAACCTTCCTTTCTCCTGACAGCCTCAGAGGAACTTAACATGGGTTATGTTGATCATTCACAAATTAATGTTTTAATGAAAAGGTAGAAAATATCTACCTTCTTTAATCACTTGTGAACAGTTGGTGCACATGCTCAGGGTAGCAGAGGAAACCACATTTCGAAAGAGAAAAAAAATGCCCTCCTAGTAGGATGAAAAAAAAAGATTAGACGGTAACTTTTAAAATAAACGCCTTTCCACACGCACGGAGCAACCACAAAGCCTTGAACTGCGTGACCAGCACTGAAGACACCCGTCAGACACGCTTCACAAGTCCCTCCGAAGATCACCTCTGTCACTCCTTTAAACACGCTTGGGTGAGACGAACGTTCCTCGCCCTTTGAAAGTGAGCCAGGACAATGACTGCAGCACCGGGTACCAGTGGTTGACCGACTAGAATTACCGTAAGGACAAGCTTATGTATGCTTAACGTTGGACACCAAATACAATAATCCGACACAAACATACGTATTCATAAGGCAAGAGCAATCACACTGAATTATAATATAACACCAACTACCCCTTTTATACCACTAAAATGTTCATATAAATAAAGACCACCTTGAAGGAAGAAACAAATCACAAAGACAAATGGTAAGTGTGCAAAATGAGACAGTTCCACCCATTTGCCCCGAAGACCAGGGAACGGACGGCGGCTGACTAAGGACAGAGTGAGCAAAACGGGCTGCTTTCTTCCCAACTGCCTGCTTGTGCGTCACCGCCCACACTCCAGCATCAGGGGAACCGTCCTGAAACCTGGACCCCAGCTCCAATCCACCATTCTTCCTCTCACTCCGCTACTGGAGAAATGCTGTCTCCAAGTTACATCACAGACCCCACATAAGAGGAGGAAAGTCTGGTTCCAAGACAAACTGTTTAGAAGGCTGTGATGAAGTGCATTGTAACTTTTAAACAACTTTGTGTTAACTTGTTACTAGCTGAACAAGCGCCAGTAACCTTGTTTCCTAGCACACCATACTAGGCTTCTGCACTTCACCTAGCTCCGACAGAAGCATAAGACGGGAACTAACCACAACATGCTAACCACGTGGGCACAGGTATTACATCACAAGTTGTTTTTCCACTGAATGTTAACAGCACTAAGTAAACCCGAGTGTGCAAATACTTGCAACGCTGTGATTGCGAAACTGCTTAACTTTTATTGTCTTGAACAAACTTAAGTCTGAATTGACACTACCCAGTGCATAACTACAACCCACAACAGCCTCACACTGTCAACCAACAACTGGAGTCTGACATGGTTTGTGCTTTTTAGTTAACTTGTAACATGTGGCTGGCGCGGGGGCGGGGGGGGGGGGTTCGCCACTTTCCCAAGGACAAGCTTTTGGCTCTGAACTTTTTCTCCGCTGAAAGAACTACCAAGGTCCGACGGGCGCGGCCAGAGCCCACTTACCCGATCCTTCATCCGCCAGCTCTGAGCTAAGGACTTGGAGCCTTCGATTTTCTCACAGTGCCTCTTTTTCATAAAAGCCAAAGGCAGGTTCCAGTCGGTAAGGTCGGCCTCGTCTTCCTCCCCCAGCCCCAGGAGAGGCGACTGCAGCATCTCGGACTCCATCGGCGGGGGTGGGGGAGGGGGAGTCCTTGGCAGCAAGCGCTCGAGAACCTCCAGCCTTGAAGGCTAGTGTGCACCAGAACTGGGGAAGTTAACAGAAGAGAGGGGGCGCAGAAACAGAAATAGGTGGCGTGCGCGGAGCCCCTCACTCAGGCAGAAAGTCCGCTGAGATCCTTCTAACTCCGAGCGGGACGTCGGAGTTGGGGGGGAGCCGGTGGGAAACGGGGCAGCCCCGGGAGCGCCGCACGGACGCACACGCCCCCGGGCTCCGGGCCGCTGGCTGCTCCAGAGGCGGTCCGCGCCCGATGGGGCCGCGGGCCGAGCTGTCAAAGGCGTGCGACACTTGAGGCCTCACGGTGACCCTGTTCTCGGCCTCCGAGCACAGGCCGGCAGGCGGCCCGCTCAAGCCGTCGGTTCGCGCCTGGGCGAAGGTCTCCGGCCAAAGGGAAGAGGTCCAGAGCGCCTCGGGCCTCCTCCGGCCACGCTCAGCCCTGCGGGTCCCGCACTCGCCGCAGCTGCTGCAACCAGAGCCAGGACCGGCCCATCGTGCTCGCCCGCACCGGCTGCTCAGCCCCGCGTCCGTGCGACCGGGCCGGCCCTGCCCCTCGGCCCCGTGGCCCTCTCCTGCCTGGGAACGAGTCCTGAGAAACGGACGACACGGAGCCGCGCAGAAGGCGGACAACGCGGGCTTAGGGGGTTTGCGGAGTTTTGTCCTCTGGTTTGAAGCTACAGTGAAACTCCTCTCATCAGCACATCAAGGAGGACGCCATGTTTGCGAGGCCCATCATGCACCGCGACGTACGGCGTGGCGAACAGGCCAAACGACGTCAGAGCGTTCTGGCCCCCGCTTCCCGGAGGCGCCGAGAGCGGTCCAGGCCCCATCCCGTTACCATGGTTACCACAGTTCTGCTTTCTAGAGTTTATCGCCCTTCTGTCGCTGCGTGATTGCAAAGTCAATCCCACAAATGAAGCTACGTAAATTAACTTTGAAAAAAATCTTTGTATCACTGCACGTGGACCCACGTGCTTCTGAAATCAAAGGGACCGACCCCTTTGTGGTTTCTCCCGGATGGTGGAAAGGCAGCAGCGAGAGCTTCGGGAAGGGCCATGGACGATATTACCCGAGAAGAGAGGGGTCTTTGTTGGGTTTTGTGCGCCTGTTTGCACGCGTGCGTGCAGTATCTTTCACAGTATCCATTAGAGGGTTTTTTTAATTATTATTATTTGTTTGGGGAGAATAAGCCCAACGATGACCATTTTTGTTCAGCCACCCCCTCCCCGAGCGGTCTGTGGTTACTGCGACTCGGACCCTGCGCCGAGCGCCCGGCGGCGGCGCCCCAGCGCGCAAGCACGCCCCCTGCGTCCCCCGCCCGCGCGTCTGCTGGGATTCCGCGGCCGGGGCGGGACTGCGGGCCCGGAGGGAACGGCGAACCCGCGGCCCGCGGGGCCTGCCCCAGGGCCGGGCGGGAGCCCGCAGACCGAGGGCTGGGCGCAGGTGCGCGCGCCCGCCTCCGCGCGGTCGCCGGGGTGTCAGGGTCGCCCCGGCCCGAGTCTGGAGTCTGGGCTGGGCCACATTCCATCTCCCGGCCGTGGTCGGGGCCCCTTAACCAGCTCCGTCCTCGTTTGCTCAGTTATAACACCTGCCCTGAAGGACAAATTGAAGCTGGGACGGTGCCCCGTGTGTGGCCGGTGCCCCATACACTGCTAGCAACGGGTAGGGTAGCGAGGGTGGAGTGTAGCAACCCTGGGTGTGTTACTAACCTAAAGCCTCAGGTGGGCTCTGGACAATCCCCCGTTTCCCACGTGGTTTCCCGGGGCTTTGACATGATGCGGTGGCCCCCATCCAAATCTCCACGGTGTCTGTGTGCCCTTCAACACCTGAGTCAATGACCCCACCTCAGATGCGTGCCGCCTAGCAGGTAGCAAGCATTTGATAGAACTTCTGGGATTAAATCATCATCTTCCAAACATTCATTCGGCTGTGCCAGCTCTAGAGACTAAGTCTTCCGTTGCAACC
This sequence comes from Tonatia bakeri, assembly GCA_004024845.1. Classification (NCBI taxonomy): domain Eukaryota; kingdom Metazoa; phylum Chordata; class Mammalia; order Chiroptera; family Phyllostomidae; genus Tonatia; species Tonatia bakeri. The sequence goes on from PVIA01011417.1 coordinate 8,716, forward strand.
CAGGTCCAAGTCCCCGGCGTGCAGATGGAGGCTAAAACTTCCTTCTCCCTAGTCTGTGTGTCGGCAAAATACACCACGGTCAGCAGCAGAGGCTTCTGGACTGGGGGGTCCTGAGAAGACCCCATTCTCACCTGAAGGCAGCATCGCTGTGCCCCCCGCAGCGCGCCACTGGTGAAGGCCTGGGTCCCCAGGCTACAGGTCACTGCTCCAGGCACGCCGGCCGGAAGCCAGGGCTACAGAACAGCAGCCACACTGACCTGGCTCATTCCCAACTCCCTGTGAGACCTGCGAGAACCCACTGCATCTGTGGGAGACTCAGTCCCCTCACCTGTGGAGCATCTCGCCTGCCTGACCGTCTCCAGGAAGGGAGTAAAGGATCCTGTGGGACCCAAACCTGGCAGGTTGTCAGAACTGCAGGGAAGCTATGTTAAAATAAAGAGGCCCGGTATGTCCCACCCTGGATGTATGGAGCCACAGGGACAGGGAAGGCGGGCATTCAGGGTCTGCGTGTATTTTGAAGTCTGGAAACCCAGATGAGAGTGAAGCATCAGCCACATGTGGGGATACTGCACAATTGTTTCCTCCAGGGGTTCTGTTCCAGCCATATGCTGGGCCCTTGGTAAATATTAGCACCAAATAAATGAATACCATGAGGCAATTAGGCCACCTTTCACCCAAGACTCCGGAACACGGTTTGGTTCTGCTCTCCTGCAAACTGCAGAACAAAGCACTTTTCCCACGTGACCCCAGACCTCAGAGGCCATCTGGGGTCCGAGTCTGGAATGGAGGGTTGGGAAGCACAGAGGCTGGGCCCCACCCCCACCAGTCCCTGCAGACGGCGGCGGGGACGCAGCCCTTGTCGGTCCTCCGGCCCCGTATCAGCGATGCAAGGAACAGAGGAACCCACGGTGAACCGCTGAGGACACTCCAGGGTCAACACTCTGTGATTCATGTAAAAACCAGGAAGGGGCTGTTGACAGCCAGCAGCTCCAGCCCGGAGTTTCAGGAACGGGCTTGAGTCATCTCACAGCATCGTGACATTTAGAAGAAACGTCATTCCGGTGTGTCACCCGTGACTGTTCAAGTCCCTGATCGGCAGGTGGAAGTGCGGCTCCAGGTTCCAGGGAGGCCGTGAGCGCCCGCGCCCAACGTGGGGCTGGGATGCGAGGGCTCGTTTTTCTCCCCTGGGCGACCTCGCCGCCACAGCCTGAGACATGCTGGCCCCTGGGGCCTGCAGTTCCGATTCCCAGCGTCTCCGAGCCTCCACAAAGCCTTTGAATCAGATCGTAGAAAATCAGGGTTTGTGAGTCTCGGAAAGAAGCCCGGAGCCTGGCTGATTCAAGCTGCGGAAGTGGGCGTCGATGACATCCCGCTGGTGCAGAGCACCGGGCGCTGGGGGGCGGGGCTTCCAGGCCCAGCTCGCCGCGGAAGCGGGGAGCAGCCTTCCACCTGCCTGGACAAGGTGGGGGGGGGCTGCTTCCAGCACGTGAGGGTGACGGGTGGCCCTTTTCAGCCCACTCTGGCTGCTTGGCAACCGAAGCCAGAGAGATGCATGGGTGGGCAGCAGTAGGTTTAGAGCTGTATTATTATTTATTAATTATTGTGGTTTTTTCCTTGTGAGCGGCTGTAACCCTGCTTTTGCCCACCCTGTGTAGATAGCAATGCGGGCAGAGAACAAACATATACAAGCCCGCGTGTACACAGAAGTCAGGGGCACACGCAGCGCAGAGAGGGCGGAGAGAGGGTCTGGGGCAGCGCCCCCACCCGGGGAGCCGGCCACCGGGAAGAATAAGGAGGCTGTGTTCTCACAGCTGCCAAGCCCAGAGCTGGCCCACAGCAAGAGACCTAATCTTTTCTCAAACCCAGACCACGGCAGCCCGGGGCCAGGCTCTCCATCTGCAGAAAGGACAGGCCCCTCCCACCCTCCCTGCAGCCTCTCCGCTGGATCAATCAAGGCGTCAAATGCATTTTGTCATCAAGAATCAGGAGCAAGAGTGGAGGTCAGGGGGACTGGGGGAAAGCTGGTGCTTCGCTGAGCTGTTTTCCACTCAGGGAGGCCGGCCAGCTTCCATCCTTTCCAGAGAAATCTCTGCTTAGCCTAAGAGAAACCAAAATAGATATGAAGTACTTTGCTTTTGTCCACGCATCATTACTGTTTTTAGCAAACCCAAGCCGCCCCCCTACACCGCAGGTTAGAGGTTTTGTTGACCTGGTGGTGAGAGGCGGAGAGAAGGGCTGGCCTCACGCTGCCCTCCACCCTCCCGGAGACAGAGATGGACACACTGGGCTGCAGGAGCCCCGTGCTCTGCCCCCTCTCCACCCGCTTCATCTGTCTGAAGACAGGGGATCTGTCTGCCTGTGGTGGCTTCACCCTGAAGCACCCTTTTCCACTCTCTCCGTAACTTTTCCACGTGAGCAGAAACTGTTCTTCCACTCCAAAAAGGGGTGAGGCCTGAGCCACGTAGGGGCTGTGGTAGAAAGCAGACCTCACCCACTGCCCACACGGCTTCTCTCAGAACTGAGACTCCTTGCCTGATCTCAGCCTGAAAGGGCCAGTCACAGACAGAGCTGGGAAGGCATGTGCCCAGGGGAGGGGGCCGCAGTGGGTCCTTAACAGAATGGTGACTGTCCCCCCAGACCTTTCTCCCCTCTCTGGGGGCAGTTTCGGAGGGACCCATGAAGAGCCTGCCTCTGGGGCCGCCCCGGGGCCTGGCTTCCATCGAGGACTCCCTGGCAGGTCAGCCTGCAGGGCCCGGTGTGCCTGTGGCTCCCAGGCTCAGCCCCTGCCGTCCGGCTGCTGCTGGGGACTCACCGTGCAGAGGGGCGAGGCCGGCTTCATGAGCTCCGTTGGCGTGAGCCCCCCTCGCTCCCCGGGACGCTGGAGGGAGAGACCCCTCGGTGTGTTCTATGCCCAGTGCAGACAGGGCACTTGAAGTGGTGGGGGAGGGGGGAACCTTTTATGATAGAGACGACATTGAGAAAATGTGTCGTCCAATCAAAAACATGCAAACTGAACTTTACGACCTACTATTTTAGTCACATGGCCAACAGTGAGATCCTACCTTTATGAAAATGCAAACGATATAACCCACCGTCTCTTTCTGAAGTCCTTCCAAGCTCCCTGTTTGTTATTTTATGTAACACTCCCACCTATCTCAGCAAACCCCAGTCCTGGGGGAGCCTCGGCTAACCGGCTGTTGCCTCTGCCTTCAGTGTGGGCTCAGAGAACCGGCCTGCGACTAAAATACTATAATCCCGATCGTGTCTGCAGTGAGCCGAGCTGTTTTCCTGAGAATTAACTCGTTTAATCCTCCTAATAACCTCACTGGAGGCTGCTGTTTTACATCCATTTGCTAGTAAAGAAATCGAGGCAGACAACTAAATAGCTTTCTGGGACCCTCCGTGCCGGCTGGGGCTGGGCTGGACCCCCACCGAAGTGGCGGGAGGCGGGAGCCCTCCTGGTGCCTCCGGGTGTCACAAGACCTGCATCCAAACTCCCTGCCCTGGTGCGTCCACGGCTGGGGCCCTGGGAGAGGTGCTGGCGGCACCAGGCCCCAGTTTCACACCTGAAATAAGGAAACAATGGGGTCTGCGTCACAGAGACAGTGTAAGGACTGAGTGAGCCAGTGCTGGCCCGCGGTGAGCTCTCCATATGGTGTCCTGTTGTTATAAGAAATCAATTCCACCTGTGTCGACTAAGAAGGCTTCATGGAAAACCCGGCTCATGTGCCTCAAAAATGGATTTCCTTTTATTTATTTATTTTGGAATAATTTTCATTGTTTTTCTAAATGAAAACCTCACATGCAGGGTGGCAGGTACATGTAACACAGTGATGCGTCATGTCTCTCAGATGTCACTAGGTAAGGCCATATACTGGCTGTAAAGAGTAAAGGAGGCCCTGGCTGGCGTAGCTCAGTGGGTTGAGCGCGGGCTGCGAACTATAGCATCGCAGTTTCGATTCCCAGTCAGGGCACATGACTGGGTTGCAGGCCACGGCCACCAGCAACCACACATTGATGTTTCTCTCTCTCTCTCTCTCCCCCCCCCGCCTTCCCTCTCCAAAAATAAATAAAATCTTAAAAAAAATAAAAATTAAAAAATAAAGAGTAAAGGAGCCCCGGCAGCTGTGGCTCAGTGGGTTGAGCCCCAGCCTGCAAACCAAAAGGTTGCAGGTTCAATTCCCAGTCATGGTGCATGGCTGGGATGTGGGACAATGTTTCTCTCCCTCTCTTTCTCCCTCCCTTCCCCTCTCTCTAAAAATAAATATTTTTTTAAGTGAAGAAAGTCACCATAAACACCCTGCGTAGAAATGGCCAAACCCGTGGTCCAGCTGCTGCGGGGGGTGGCGAGCTGGAGTGGGATCAGGCACAGCCCTCCCTCCATTATAGTCCCAGGGAGGTAATTTGACATTTTAAACAGCATCGCATAATACTTTGACAACTGCACTTAAATTTTAAAAATAAAAAGCAATAAATAGCGGCTGGAGGAAATTGGAAAATGTCAACAAGGATCAAGAAAAAAAATTAAAGTTGCCATCAGCCCACAGCCCAGAGTAACCACCACTGTTCCCAATGTTCCTCTCTGCCTTCTCTCTCTCTCTCTCTCTCTCTCTCTCTCTCTATATATATATATATATATATATATATATATATATATATATATATGCATGCTTCTATTTGGTTTTCCTACATTAAAAATCACATTATTCTGAAACAGTTTGAAAATGAAAAGCAAAACAAACACTTCGAATCCATTTCCCAGACATAGCTGCTGTTAATATTTCTTTGCACAGCCTTCCAGCACACAGAATAATACGTATGACAAATAGACAGACTTGGATCGTTTTCGCCAAAAAGAATCATTCTATTTTATGTAAGCAACGCTGTTTAACGCAGTCTTTCCCTCTGCGGCTTGCCTTTCTCACGCATGGCAGGAACACGTCCCGCGCCCCCTCGCCCCGCGAGGCAGTGCCTCCAAACCAGTGTCCGCGGAGGCTGCGTGCGCCCCGTGCGCATGGAGACGAGAAGGTGGAGGGGCCCTTCGAGATGGGCTCCCACTTTTCACGGTTTGGGCCCGGCTTCACCACGCCCCGGCCTTCGCTTCAGTTGATGAAATTCAACAGCGCCCCCATGCACTTCCAAAGTCATCCTGAGGGGGCGCTAGACCAACATGCAAAGCCTTTGGAAGGCGGTGCGTGTTAGACTTGGGGCTAATTAAAATAATGGTAATAACCATGGCTAACCAGTCCCCGTGGACCAGACCCTGTTCCGCACGCACGTATGAGCTTACTACTCACGACACGCCTGTCGGCCCCATTTTACAGATGAGGAAACTGATGACTAGCTCGCCCAAGGTCACGCAGCTAAGTTGGGGTGGGACCAGGACTCAAACCTGCGGGCTGAGTCCGGAGCAGAGGGGCCCAGGTTCTGCTGAACATCAGACTCACAGAGGGAGGGGCCCTCAAGGCGCGGACGCAGCTTGCCCCTCACCCTGAGGTCAGGGGATGGCAGCTGGACAGCGACCTGGGTCTCCAGGGAAGTGTGCGACCCACAGGGGCAGCGTCCAGGCCTGCTTCTGAACCACCATGCTCACCATACAGGGGGGCTCCTCCACAGCGATGTGGGGGCAGGGAGGTGGGCCCCTGGGAAGTGGGCTTCAGCCAAGCCCCAGACCCACGTGTTGCTGTGGGCAGGGCCCAGGCTGGGCAGCGTGCTTGAGCTGTGGGTGAGGGACTGGAGCGTGTGGGCAGGGCCAGGTCTCCCGGGTGGCCTCACGCCCTAGTTGCCTGGGGCAGCCTTTCGTGGCCTGGCGAAATTATCGACAGTGCCCTCTTGCGTTCCCACAAACGTCCTGGACGGGTAACAGACGAGTCCCCCGCCTCCTACCCCCTCTCACGAGACACTACTTCCCCCTCGCTCCACACATCACTGTCCTGGTCAGACCTTCGTCTGTCCTCGCGTCCCTTTCCCAGCCATGCATGAGCCCCTGAGCACCGGAGCCGTGTCTCATTCTGCCCGGCGGATGGCACGGGGCCTGGGGGGTGGCGGTGTTCAGTGTTTGTGTGCTGCCACCCCCCAGGCCCCGTTCCATCCTCCGTGACTCAGGCGGGCAGGACCCAGGGAGATGGTGTGGCCACCCCGCTCATGGGCATGCCAGGGCACAGGCCTGCTGGTCACACCTTAGGGCCACAGCAGTGACAGCCGGCCCTTCGGCGGGAACAATTGATGGGCAAGGGGCAGACCTGAGGAATATCTAGAAACTTCCACCTCCCCCCACAAGGAGAATGGGTACCCCAAAAATTAAAGGACCGAGACTTAGGGCCACGCTGACCCGGACATGAAAAGATACTTTATTCTGAAACAGGGTATGGGATCCCCCTTGCTGGTGAATCTATTTTATCCACCTCAAGTCATGCTAAGTGCCAGACCCCTCCATTCTCAACAGGAGGCCATGGCCGCCACACAATAGCTCAATATGGGGGTTCGGGGTGACCGCCGGAGCACACAGACCTGTTCTGCCCCGTGGGTCCCCTGCTTCCAGGGGATCCTGCATCCACTGCTGGGGGTTGGCTCCAGCCTGGGGCAGTGGCTGGAGGGGAGGGGAGGTTTCTGTTGGCCAGGCCTATGCCTGACATCACTACCAACTGCGTTCTGTTGGCCAAATTGGTCACCTGCCATGGCCAAGGCAAGGGAGCCTGGGAAATACAGTCTTTTGGGTTTTTAAAAGATTTTATTCGTATCCTCTTTAGAGAGAGGGAAAAGGAAGGAGAAAGAGAGGGAGAGACACATCCATGTGCAAGAGATACATGGAAGGGTTGCCTCTCGCACCCCCTCCACTAGGGACCTGGCCCCAACCCAGGCATGTGCCCTGACTGGGAATCAAACCAGCGACCTTTCGGTGGGCACTCAGGCCACTGAGCTGCACCAGCCAGGGCTGGAAATACAGTCTTGGTGTCCAGGAGGAACTGGAAATGAATTTGGTGAAAAGCAGCTCCAGGATTTCTTCCCAGAAATGAAAGCAAACACTCGAAAAAGGGCTGGGCTCCTTTCCTGGGGCCGCCGCCACCACAGACCAGACGGGCGGCTTACAAGAGCAGGGTGCGCTGGTTCGCCGCTCTGCAGGCCGGGAGTCAGAAGCACAGCTGTGCCGGCAGGGCCCCTGTGAAGGTGGGGAGACTCTGTCCCAGGCCCCCAGGAGCATCGGTGTCACCTGCGATCCCCGGCCTCCGTCAGCCACACTCGGGCTCCTCCCTGGGTCTCCGCGTCTCTCCTCTTTGGAGAGGACTCCAACCACCCCAATCTTGTCTTACATCTTTTTTTTTTTTTTACAAAGATTTTATTTATTTATTTTCAGAGAGAGGGGAAGGGAAGGAGAAAGAGAGAAACATCAGTGTGTGGTTGCCTCTCACACGTTCCCTACTGGGGACCTAGCCCGCAACCCAGGCATGTGCCCTGACTGGGAATTGAACTGGTGACCCTTTGCTTCACAGGCCCGTGCTTAATCCACTGAGCCACACCAGCCCGGGCTCGGCCTACATCTTAATTAGAGCTGCAAGACCCTATTTCTAACTAAGGTCACACTCACGGTACCAGGACTTAGGGCTTGGACGTGTGTCTCTGGGGGACACAAGTCAACCCATCAGGAGCAAAGGGCATGGCCTCTCACACGTCCCCAAGACACCCACACAGGCTTCCAGAGGGACTGTCCCAACGGTGCCCTCAGCTACGGTCCCGCCTCCCCCGGCCCAGGGAGCCGTGCTGTGCCCTTCCCAGCCGGCAAGTGAGCGACGGTTTCCCATTTTTGTTTTCTTTTTATCCTCCCCCGAGGACATTTCGTCCCTGTCTTTAGAGAGAGAAGGGACAGGGAAGCTTCCATTGGCTGCCTCCCATACATGCCTGGACCAGGGACCACAGACCTTGCAACCAGGCGAGCCACACCCACCAGGGCCCGTTCTTGTTTTGACAGACACTTCTTGAGAGAGACACGGAGACTGCAAAGAGTCCCAGGAGTCACGACATCGCTGGAGCTGATGGGTGACACGCAGCCAGCCCGAGGGCTGGGGACGGGGCGCAGGCCGGTGTGCGCCAGCCCTGGGCCCCGGGCTCAGGAACCGGAGGGCGTTTGCTAGGCGGTGAGCGACGACCACAGGACACAGCCTGAGCTGGGGCGGGGGCGTGTGGAGCTGGCGGGAGCCAGACACCCAGACAGCAGTAGCTCCCGTCCTGCAGAAAGCAAGTGTCGGAGGCAGAGAGGACAAAAATTTCCATCTACCCATCTGAAATTAATGTTTCCGGCGAGGAGGGCTGGACGGCTTTCCGCAGACGCCCAGCTGCCACGGGCGAGAGTGCTGTCTGGCTGGCTCATCACCGAGGCGAGCTCGGCCTGCCGGCTGCAGGGGTTGGAGGCGGCAACGGTCCACGGGCGGCGGGCGGCCGTCGGTGCCGCCGCACGCCAGCACACCGTGTGCCGGGTCCAGAACACCCGCCCCCGTGAATTATTCACAGCTGTCACCTCGTGATATGTGACCACAGCCCAGGCAGAGTGTCAGCCAGGGAAGAATTTGTAAAGCAATTTGTGTGATCAATTTTTGTCATAGTTTTGGTCGTTATTTTCCCCTCATAACTCTCCATCTTCCTCCCATATTTTTCCTCTCGCAGTTTTAATCACAGGGACAAGTCAAGAGTGCGTCTGAAAGCCTCCGCCTGCCCCTCCCCTCTCCAGTAGGCTCCCCCTGCCCTGCGGCGGAGGGCACAGCCTCGGCTCGCCGGGTCAGTGTTTACGACCCAGATTTTCATTACAGATGGGGTGGCGCTGTGGGCATCTTCTTCTCAGATATATGGTCTGCACTTTTATGCATCCTTCCATCCGTGCTCCCAAGAGATGTGGGAGGGAGCTGGGACACACGGGGGACCCACTCCTCTCCTTAGAGCACAGCTGTCACTTCCGCGGCGTCCCCAGAGGGACAGTGTCCCGGCTCTGCTCCTGTGGGTGAGTCAAGAATCCCAGTCAGCCTGAGGGGGCTCTCCTGGGGGCTGCTGGGAACCCCGGCCCTAACCCGAGCACAGGCTGATGGAAGGGAATTGAAAGAAAACGTGTTAAGACGCCTGTGCCGGGCCCGCCGACCTCCGCCGGGATGGAGGCCTCGATGATGAGGAGGGCTACGGGCCAGCTCGGACCCTCACCTCCGGGGCAAGCGGCTGCATCGCTGACCTGAGGTCGTCCAAGGTCGATGACAACAGGACCAGGGTTAGAACCGCCCTACCCTGGGCCAAGTCACAGCTCCAGAGGCGTCCCTGTGGCTTCCCCGCCCACTGCGTGCTTCCCCCAAGCTCTCAGATCTCAAAGGGAAGGAGACCCGGGCAGAGGCTGAATGTCTCACGAGGCCCCTGACGTCCCAGAGGGAGCAGCTGTCTGTCCAGCCGTCCAGCCCGAGGGCTGGGGGAGGGAGTGGTCAAGGGGTCCGGTCGGCAGTGGGGCCTTTGGAACGAGACAGAGGCGACTGTGGCCAAGCTCTGCCCCCTCGGGCAAGTTACTCAGCCTCTCCGAGCCTCGGTGTTTGCATCTGCAGAACGGGGAGAAGAGGGGCTCGCCTGGGCCCCGAGTTGTGAGGTTGCGGGGGCTCAGAGGGCATTTTGCAAAGTGACTCTTTCAAAGCTTCGATCTCATCCGGGCCCATCCAGGGCTCGAAACCTCCGACAGCCCGGATTCACTCAAGGTAAAGGCGGTTCCTACCGTCACCCAGAGGTCCTCGGACCCGATCCGGTCTCCTCTCCGACCACATGTCCTTCCAGGGTTGCCTGCTGGCTGCACCTACCTGACCGACCTCCAGCTCCTCTCGGGGCCTCCCAAGCCGAGCTCACCCTCACCCCGGGCCTCTAGCGCGCTGTCCCCGCTGCCTGGAGCATTCTTCCCCAGATGCCCAAATGCTTCCTGCCCGCACTTCACGGGGGTCCCCGCTGACACCACGACTCAAAGAGGCCTCCCCTGACTGTCCCCTCTGACTCTTCGCCTTGCCTTCTCTCTCTCTGGCCCTTGACACCACTTGGCACATTTAACATTTACTATTTATTTATCTGTTTATTGCGTGCCGACCCCTCTGGAAGGCAAGCCGGGCCAGGGCAGGCAGTTCTTCTGTCTGGGAGTCGGCACTGGGTGACCGCCTGCTGGGCAAGGGGACTGAGGGGCGTCGGTGGCTGGAATGCCCAGAAGTCCCGGAAACAGACGAGGGCCAAGGGCCGAGAGCAGGCTGCCCTGGGCTGGGTGGGCAGCGGGACAGTCCCTGGAGTTCTCCTGAGCACCTGCTGCAGGGCCCCAGGGTCACCGAGTGGGACATAGCCTCCGTCAGAGGGTCCTAAGCAGGGAAGTCCCATGGACCCAACCCATGTCCCGGTCATTTCTCAGCCACAGGGAGGCAGGAAGACGGTTGGGTGGGGATCCCACGATCCCAGGGGAAGAGGGCATTGTGCCCACTCTGCCCCCCCCAACCCTCTGCAGTTCTCAACAGCAGTGAGGGAGTCTCTTGAGGTCATCCAGTAAAGTATGAGGGTGGCCCACACCTGAGCATGGGGGCAGGGACAGGGGCCCAGTGGTTGGCTGGCTGGGGGTGGGGGGAGGGGGAATCAGACAGCACCCCCACATTTCTGTCCCTGGCAGTCTAGGCACAGGGCACACAGGCCTCAAGTCTGTGCAGCAGCCCCCGGCCTTGTACAGGAACTGCTGTGTGAAGCTGCAGGTGACAGGCAGAGTCGGGCTGGGGACCAGGCGGTGAGGACAGGGTTGCGAGTGATGGCCCTGCTGCCCACTGTCTGGGGCAGAGCCAAGCGTGGCTGCATGGGGGAGGCTGCCAGCCGGACCTGGGTCACAGGCACCTAGGGGGTCTGGGCATGAGCAGGCCGTCTGGGGCCTGGGGTGCACAGTGGGGTGGCGCTCCGGGAACCCTGTCTGAGAAGACAGCTGGCGTGCTGGGAAGGGCACGGGCCCTCCCCAGGGTCCTGAAAACAGAAGCTGCCCCTTGAAGGGTCTTCAGGGCGGGTGATATCGGACCCCTGCAGGACAGTCAAGAGGGACAGGGGTCTCTCTGGGTGACCACCTGGACTGTGAGCTGGCACGAGGCTCCTTGGGGGCGTGGGACACCCCAGTGTCATTCTGAACGGGAATTGGAGGTCCTGTGGGTGCAGGTGGGGCAGAAGGAGGGGCTTCGGGTGATGTCTCTTCTGTAAGGCGTGACATTTTATGACACGCGTGCAATGCCGTGTGTGCCCGTGCACAGTGACAGTGCCCGCGTGAGGCCAGCGCCAACCCGTCACCCACAGCCTTGGTCCCCGGGGTCCCTCAGCCTCGGCACCACTGACGTTCCGGGCCACTGGTTCTTTTTTTGTTTCTGCTTGTTATTTCAGCATTTTTAAAAACAAACGATGGTGAGTTTACGCAACAAAACAGGGCTTCGGCCACTTTTAAGCGCGTAGTCCAGTGGCCCCAAGGACATTCAGGCTGTGCCACCGTCAGCCCCGCCTGCCTCTGCACTCTCCATCTCGAGAATCGGAAATGCATCCCCATGAACAGTGACTCCACCCCGCCCCCCGGCACCCACCATCGCAGTCTCTGCCCCTAGGACTCGGACCCCTCTAGGAACCGCATAGCAGTGGAATCGCACAGGACCTGTCCTGTCGTGTCCGGCTGCCGTCACCGAGCCCAGTGTCCTGGAGTCCCCCGCACGCTGCTCCCTCTCTGTGGCCAATCACGTTCCGGGCAGAAGCTCCCGCCCCGGGGCGTCCTGTGCCCTGAGGGTGCTCGAGTAGCGCCAGGCCCCACCCATCAGGGGGGAAGCACTCCCCCCGCCCAGTGCTGACCACCCAGAGTGGCTGCCCCCACGGCCAGACGTCCCCTGGAAAGTGGCCACTGGTTGAGAGCCACTGTCCCCTGCCCTCTGGTGTGTGACCACTCCAGAGTCCCCCTGCTTGGACCGGGGCACCTCAGAGAGCAGCCGCAGCCACATAAAGGGACGGGGCACCTGGGGGCCGAGTGTCCAGCCCTGGCTGCGGCCCAGCCCCCGAGTCCCATCATGAAGTTCCAGCCACACGCGGTCCACGGTTCCCGGCAGTCGCTTCCTGTTGTTGGGGCGGCGCTCCACGACAGCCCTCCCTGACCTGACACACAGGAAGCATATGGCAGCTGGCGCTGGCAGCCGGGCCCCCTGCACGCTGAGGCCGGCCCCTCCCCCTCCCATCTGGGGAGACATAAATCCTCCTGCACGTCAGCCCTCAGGAGCCACGGGAAGTGTGTGCGCACCTCCAAGACAAATGGGCCCGCTTTGCCCCTGACACACAAGCTGGGTTTCCTTCAGTGGTCTGGGCCCTTCGAGGAAACCGCCGAGAGCGGGGACTCCCCATCGCAATCCGTGAGGACGCACACACACGCACACACACAGAGGGTGTGTCTGACATTTGGGGGGCCACGGCCAACACCAGGCAGGATTTCGGGGCTGGGTTCTCCCCACAGACCCAGCCTCACATCCCACATTCCCACCCAGACCCCAGACAGCCCTGCCTATCCCGGCAGCCCCAGACGAGACCCTCATCTCCTGGTGGGGGGGGGGTCCCAGGGGCTGAAGAAGGGGGGAGACCAGGAAGCAGCAGAGAGGAGCTTCGTCGGAGCGTGTGGGGTGCCTGAGACCTGGTGGGGAGCCCCAGAATCTGGGGACCGGATCCAGAGTGGCTTTCGGTGGGAACGCACTTCCGTCCCGTGGCCAGAGTGGAGCCTGGGAGCAGTGGTCCTCCAGCTTTGGTTGGAATGTTCCAGAAAGGCAACAGATCTGCACCCGTTCTGCACCAGTTCTGTACCCCTCCCTGGGCCCCACCCTCTCCCTGCCACGTGACTCCCAGTCTCCCCTGACCATGGCCCAGTCTGGGCCTCCTGCAGGGGTAGGTCAATGAGACGCCGGCCGAGGAACCAGGTAGGGCCTGGGAGGGGCCTGGGGCCACCTTTGACCCCTGCTCACCTCTTCGTGAGAACAAGCAGCCTCCCCCTGAGCCCACCGACCCACGCAGGGCGAGGGGCCCGTGGTGGACGCAGAGGCAGCGACGGGACTGGCTGGTCGAAGGTAGTTACAGTGCCCACAGCTGACCGAGACGGAAAGATGGCTCCCACTCCCCGGCCGGGCTTCGGAGGCCTGTGGTCGCTTGTGTGCAGAGCTAAGGGGCCTGAGCCTTGGTCAACATCGTCTGCGGATAGACAGGGATGTTTCTGCGGGGCCAGCCTCCCTGTGCACCCTCGCCATGGGGGGGTGACCCCTGGGATAGCCCAGACAAGGGCGATGGGCCCTGGACTCGGCCGCCTGTCAGCAGTGCTGTGACAGCCTTTGAGTCTCCCAGGCATCTCCCTCCCTCCCGGGGATCATGGGGAGACGCCAGCTCCAGGGAGGGCACGGTCCTGGCCCTCGGGTGTATGTGGCAGCCAAGCAGTGTCTCCGAGAGTGAGGGATGGTCCAGCCAGAGCCCCCACCGGCCCCTCAGCTCCCCCAGCCCCTGGACCTCCCACCAAGCTGGGTGGCCCTGGGGACCCACCCCTCACTGCCCAGCGGCCCCGAGCAGATGCCAGACACCACGTGGACAGCCGTGTTCCTCACAACAGCCAGGAGGCCCGTCACCAGGGGACGGGTGAACAGACCGGGGTCCACGCAGACCCTGGGACAGGATTCAGCCTCTGAAAGGGAGGCCACCTGACCCCTGCCACCTGGGGTGGGCCCGCAGGACACCGTGCTCAGCGTTGCCAGCCGGCGACAAGGGGTCGGTGTTGTACGACTCCTCCGTGAGGTTCCTGGCGGGGTCATGTTCGCAGAGACCGGACGGGACACGGGATGGGGGTGCGGCCGGGGTGTGTGTGACTGGCATGAGTTCTCAGCTCGGGAAGCGGGGAACTATCTGGGGACAGATGGTGGGGACGGCCGCACAGGAACGCGGATGTGCCTGACTGACGCCACCGGGCTGCGCACGTCAGCGTGGCTAAACCAGTACATCTCACCCCACGTGTATTTCACCACCATTTTTAAAAAGTGGTCTGTCCTGTGTTCTAGCTCTCTGAGGCCAGCTGCCCCCAACTGTCAGGGAGCAAAGCCCCCCGGTCAGAGAGATCAGAGAGGTGTGAGTGGGTCAGAGGTCTGCCCCTGCCCCCTGGCCCCTGCTTCCTGCTACTGTCCCTTGTTCCCTGCCCCTTGGTGTCAGCAGGGACCCTTGGTGTCCTCCTTGCTTCAGGGGCCCCGGGCACAGTGGTGGGCCACTGGGGGAGACGCTGGGGAAACAGAGGCCCCCTGATGCTCCTCGGACCCCACAGGAGGCAGAGGCCTGCCAGCATGGGGGGCCTACATGTGACACGCTGACTGAGCGCCCTCATGAGGGAGGCTCACGGTGGCTGGTGTCCAGCCGCAGAGCTGGAACTTGAGTGAGTGGGGTTTGTCTGGATGTGGACGGAGGGGGAAGAGGGAACTCAAAACCAACTGAGCAAAGACACTGGGGGCTAGGGCACAACCTGGCACCCGCAGACCAGGGCTCACCGGCTCCCTGGTGTCACAGCACCAGGGTCCTCCTCCAGGATGGGAGTCCAGGGCGGGACAGGGGTCCAGGGCCAGACCCGCGGCCGCTGGGCTTCCTGCGGGGTGGTTAAACCAGATGTGAGGACAGGCTCCGCCCAGCACCCATCTGTCCCGGGTGAGTGCTCAGTCAGCATCTGTCCCCCGGGGGAATGCGGTGACACCCCCCCACACCTCTGGCTCACCTCCCCAGGCTGTGCTGGACCCTGGGACTTGCTTCTGACAGCAGAGGGCGGCCAAAGGGACAGGGTGTCCCATCACAACTGAGTTCCCATTGGCTGCGACATCATCCCTCAGCCCCTATCAGCGGCCTCCCCGCCTGCTGGCCAGCCGCCACCATCTCAGGCGCTCAACAGCGAGGCCCACGTGGGGAAGGAACTGCACCACTGCCCACAAGGAACGGGTCCTGCCAGCGGCCACGCCAGCCTGAAGGCAGGCCCCAGGTCAGAGGACCAGCTGCCACGCCAGATTCCTGAGCCACCGACACTGGGGTGACAACAGTCGGTGCAAGCCCCCGAGGCCTGGGGCTGATTCGTGACACGGCAGTGGGCACCTTGCACGCTCATCCGCTCACCGTTACCTCGAAGCCCTACTGGGCTCCAGCTCACTCTCTCCGCCATCTGCACCCTCCAGCCCCAGCCCCAGCTGCAGGCTCCGCAGCCTCGGTCTCCCACATTCTGCGTCCAACACACACGTGCGTGCCCGCGTGCGGCGTTTGCTAGCTGAGACAGAATCCTCCAGAATGCAGTGTCTCCGGGGAGTGACTGACTGCAGGAGGGGTCTCCAGCCTGGGGTCCCGGAAAACGAGGACATGCTGGCGTTCGTCCGGCTCCTGACCCCTCTGTGCTTTAAGCAGGAGGACCGGGCCAGCTGCCACCGTCTGCTGAGAGCACCCAGCTCTGCCGCCGCTCGCCAAGCCAGAGTCTGGGCTCCGCTGGCTGCCGCCACGCAGGAGGAGACCCGTCTGCTCTGTTTGTTTTCGTGGGCCTCCAAGAATCACACGTGTTCAGCGTTCATACGGACTTTCCATCCTGACCTTTAACAGTCTCCAAGGAAGAGACATTGACATTGACGGTCTTATGACCAAGTGCCCACCCTTGAGGACAGGGGATGGTGAGCTGCTGTGCCGGACAGAGAAGCAGGAAGGCTGGGAAGGGGCCTGGGGTCTGAGTTCAAGTCCAGTTCTGCCCTGACAAGCTGGGCCACTCCGGGGTACTCCCTGCCTCTCCGTGAGCCGCTCCTTGTCTGACCTGGCTCCAGGACAGGTGACCCACCGCCACTCGGGTTCATTTCTCAGTCTCTTGTGAGTGGGGTTATCGTAAGTCGGCTCCCGGGGCCTGAGCTCTGAAGGGCTGGGTGTCTGATCTTCCAGGCGGAGCACTGTCCCCCTGGACCACCCCTCCCCTGGTTGCTGAGCAGGGCTCATCGTGCACAACATCCTGTCACCGTCACATCTTCCTCTCACTCTAAATGAATGACCTTCACTGGATCCTGCTGCCCGAGACCTTTCCTCTAAGGTCTGCCAGGCCACCGAGAGTGGCCGAGAACGGAGGCTGCACATCAGGAGCCCTCCTGATGTTTGGACCCATTAGTCCATCAGGAGGAGACCTGCTGCCTCCCGCTGCCCGGGTAGAGCCCAGACAGCCTCGCACGCCGGCCAGAAGGCCCCGGCGGCCCCGTGAACACTGACCGGCACTCTGTGTGGGACCTGGGGAGTCCCGGGGCGTCCACGCCCTGCCCTGCGCCTCATCTGTTGTCGTCGCACCAGCACCCCAAACCCGGGCAAGGGATTTGTTACCAGGGGCCTTGGCCTGTCCCCGGGTTGTAAGTGAGGGAGGAAGCTAATCTTGAAATACTGAGAACATAAAACACCACCATGACCTAGGGGATCCAAATAACCTTCCAGACCAGGTGCTCCTTGGTCAGCCACCTCTGTCCTCCAGCACTCAGCCCGGGGCTGGCAAATGGCGGGGGCGGGGGGGTCTCAATGGGAAGATGGGTGGATGAACGGGGTTGGATAAGGGATGGTGAGTGGATGGATGGATGGACGGACTGATGGATGGATGATGGATGATGGATGGATGGATGGACTGATGGATGGATGATGGATGATGGATGGATGGATGGATGGATGGATGGATGATGGATGGATGGATGGATGATGGATGGATGGGTGGACTGATGGATGGATGGATGGATGGATTTGTGGACGGATGGATGGATGGATAGACGGACGGACTGATGGATGGATGGATGGACTGATGGATGGATGGATGATGGATGGATGGATGGACTGATGGATGGATGATGGATGGATGGATTTGTGGATGGATGGATGGATGGATAGACGGACGGGCTGATGGATGGATGGATGGACTGATGGATGGATGGATGATGGATGGATGGATGGACTGATGGATGGATGATGGATGATGGATTGGATTGGTGAGTGGATGGATGGATGGATGATGGATAGTGGAATAAACAAATCTCTGTCCAAGGAACAGAAGTTCTCCCCCCAGAATCTACCACTTAGTAACCTTGTAACTTCCCTCATTTGCAAAATGAGCTGAGGGTAGTTCTTTTCCTACCCAGTCCATAAGGTCCTTGTGAAGATAAAATCAGATGTTACAAATAAAGTGGTTTGGCTACCTCTACAGAACGATACTATTGAGAGAACACATTGTTCAAAAGAAAATATTTTCTTCAGCCTAATAACTGATTCTAGAACTCACTGAATCAGTCAACTGTTTAACGAATCCTCTTGGGGAACACAGCTCTTCCGACGTTCTTTAGGGCTGGGATTCAGAAGAGGGAGGCTGCCTGGGGTGTCGTGCTGTGGCACTGGTCCCTCCTATGAGACGACAAGGTCGTGGAAGGCAGGCACCGTGTCTTCGCCCTATAAGCCCTTTTGTCAGAGAGAATGAGTGATGATAGCCACTCAAGTATCTGCTGCAGCAATTTTGATAAAATAACCAAATCACAGCATTAAAAAGACACAACTTTACAAAAAGACAACAGTGCAGACATCCTAGCTGGAACTGAGTCCTGGACCAGCTCTGAATCTAGAGCTGGCCTGTCCCACCGGCCTCCCCAGGCCCTTGGATGGGGCGGGAGGTGCCCAGGAAGGTCGGTCTCAGCAGGGGTCGAGAGCACTGCTGCCAAGCTGGGGGAACTGGGGTCCACGTGCGAACACCCCATCCCCTCCCCTTCCTTGTCTCGGACATTGACCAGCCAGACCCCAGCGGCCGGCGCCCCAGGGTCCAGCACTTGCTTCTGCAGGAGGGAGTGGACCCACCCCTCGACCGGGTTTGGGGCTCTAGACCAAGGCAGCCAGGCTGGGCAGTGAGAGAAATGGGGTGCAACCGTCCCCGGCTCCCGCAGGCCCGTCCTCAGAGCACCCCCAGAGTGCTGCCTGCTGCCAGGCTCGCTGGGGGCCAGGAGGAGGGAACACGGTGGCATGCGGGATAGCCCTATGACACAGGCAGAGCCTCTGGGAGGGCACGTTTGGGACTGGGGGTTGGCGAAGTGACCGCAGTAGGTAAATATCAAGGTTTAAACAACTGGCCCCCCTCATTACCAACCCAGACCCCGAGTGGCAGCCGTCATGCTTTCTGAAGGACAGCAGCTGGGGGTCAGGAGGGGACTGCCTCATTAGAGCTCTTCATGTCACAGTGTCACTTGGGCACGAGACGAAACAGCTCTGTTGCACCCACATCCTGTCGCCGGGAGCTGGCCCCACAGATGCTCTCTAATTATTATAGAAGTCTCCGATTCCTGGGCTGGTTTCCAAGGTCACTGTTGTGGCCGTTCTTCAGAGCCGGTCACAGCCAGCAGCCCTAGGCTGATCACCAGAGAAGTCAGGCGGGGGAGGGGCAGGGGGAGCAGGAAGGCCCGGGCAGCCCCCTGCACTGGCAGAACCCCCGACCCCAGGGACCCAGACCAGGAGGTGGTCTCTGAGCTTCAAGCTCTCAGCCAGCTGAGCAGAAAAAGCTACCTGGCACCTGGAGCCTGGTGCCCGGGGCAGGGGCCCGAGGGTCCTAGGGGGTGTCCAGTTCTCTGACCTTCCTGCTGCCCCAGGCAGGAATCGCTAAGCAGTGGGGAGGGGGCTTGTCCTTGGTTGTCCCGTGTCTGGGACGCTGCTGCCCTGGGAGGACAGGGGCCTGGACCCCCAGTGCCCCACAGCCCCCCTGTGAGGCTTGCTCACCTGTGCCCATGGGCCTGGGTTGTGTGCCCGGCTGTGTGCTCCCACACCGAGTGAGACGCCACCAGGAAGGTGTTTTTTCAGTGAGGTGGACGCTCAGCTCGGCAGACTTTCCACGAAAGTGACCACCCCCATAACATGCGGCCTCTGCCAACCCGTGGAAGGCCTTCGGAGAGGAGGCCCAAGCTCCTCAAAAAAGAGGAGGGAGGAATTGGGCCTCCCTGCTGCCTCCGAGCTCCAGACTGCAACCTGGACCCCACCCCCTTCCCACCCACAAGCCCCGCCCACACCTGCGGGCGCCAGCTCCTTAAAATGCATCACCCTCTACCTCCGTCTAGACCTCCACACAGACAGGGACACAGGTCAGGTCCCGTGAGCTCTGTCCCTCTGGGCGGCCCTGACCGAGCGGCTCCCCTGCCCCAAACGCCCCCAGGGCCGCCCCGCAGGCCTCGCCTGCCCCCGGCCTCTGGGATGAGAGGACCCGAGAAGAGAGGCCCTGTGCTCGAGCCCTGGGGTTGGATTTTAACGACTTTAAAAGGTGAATCCCGAATTCAGATGGAGTCTCCTCAGCCTGCAACCTGGATGGTGGCCAGAGCGCCTGCTCACCGGCCCCCAAGGCCACCAGCCCTGTTCCCGGACACCTGGAGGCTGGGCCCTCGGGTTAAGTGGCAAATTGGAATGTTCGAGGCAATGACAGTCGGCTCAGTGTGGAGGCCCCGTGGGTTCCTCGCCTGTAGCCTCTAGTCTAGCTGCCCTGGAGGTCGCTCTAACCCTCAGCCAGGGCCTTGCTGGGGCGGTGCGGATGGAGCGGGGGAGGGGCTGTGCGGATGGGGGGCGGGGCCTGGGGCCTGGGGGCGGGGATGGGGGCGGGGGCTGGCCCGGCGGGGCGGGGCCTGGGGGCGGGGCGGGCCTGGTGGAGCAGGCGTCTGCACTTGTCCCCCTGGAACCCGCAGGCGGGGAGGCGAATGCGGCCTGTGCCCCCTCAGGAGAGCTCTGTCAACACAGGCGGCTTGGGGACCCCGCTCTCTGGGTGGCCCCCACCTTCACCTCCTGGAAAAGCTCATATTTCTAGTTAAATAAAGTGCACAGTTTTTTCCCCGGTACATGCAATACTCACTAATTCAGATGACAGGTGTGGGTCCGGCGCTGTGCTGGCCAGGTGCTAGGGACCCCAGGGGAGACACCGGGGTGGCACAGCCCTGATTGTTGCAGGAGGCACTCGCTGCTCTTCTCGCCGACGCAGGAAAGAGTTACAGACTAGCCAGTCGGCTAGCAGCCCGCAGGGTTGATGAGTGACCTGTTCCTGGAGAGCAGACCAGGCCTGGCGTGGTGCGGGGACAGGCACAGGCCCAAGGCCTCTCGGTCCTGAGGAATTACAGTGTGGGGGGCGGGGGAGGGAATTACACTTCCATTTGGTAGTAGGACGTGGGGTGCCTTCCTCGGAGGGAGGGAGGGAGGGAGGGAGGGGGGGAGGGAGGAGGGAGGGTGTGCCCTGCTAAGCACAGGTATGCGGGAAGCCCGTTAACTCTGATTTTTATCTTGCTGCCGACCATCTCCTGGTACGCCTTTGTAAAGACAGACACGGCAGAAGGCAGTTAATCCAAGTTATTTATGAGTTTCTTCCGCAGGTGCTGTGGACGCCCCGCCCCGCCCTCTCCTAATCGGCTACCTCACCGGACCTCAGGGAACTTGCAACCACATCACCGTTCATACGGAGGACTTGGGATTTCAATATTTTTTAAAAAAATTATCAGACGAGGACATTTTCACCTCTTTTACAGAGAGAGAGGATTTAGAGAGGGGAAGGGAGGGAGAAAGAGAGGGAGAGAAACATCGATGTGCGTGCGAGAGATACATCAGTCGGCTGCCTCTCCCTCGCCCCCCGCTGGGGACCTGGCCCACAACCCAGACCTGCGCCCTGACTGGGAATCGAACGGGAGACCTTTTAGTTCACAGGGGGCCGCTCAGTCCACTAAGCCACGCCAGCCAGGGCTTAACTGTTATTTTTAATTGTAGTAAAATACACACAATGTGAAATGGCCGAGAGCTCAGCTCAGGGGAAGCAGGCACATTCCTGCCGTCCTGCAGCCGCCACCGCCGTCCTCCGCAGAGCTTGCCGTCCCACGGAGCGGAAGCTCTGTCCCCACGACTCACTGACCGACCCTCCCCCTCCCCCAGCCCCTGGCCGCCACCACCCTGCTGTCTGGCTCAGAGAACCTGACCGCTCTGCCCCCTCGCCGTAGCAGGATCCTATAACCCATGTCCTGTCGTGTCTGGCTGACTCACTCAACATACTGTCTTCCAAGTTCATGTGCACTGTGGCACGTGTCCCTTTCCTTCCTTCTTCCGGCCGAGTGGCATTCCCTGGCACGGACAGACCGGGTTTTGTTCATCCACGCAGCCACTAAAGGACACTGGGTTGTTCCCACCTCGCGGCAACTGCCATTCACCAGTGTCTCCCCGACACGGTGCTTTGTGTTGAAACCGGAAAAGCCGGTGTTCGTGCCGCCCGTCAGCTAATCGAATACCAGTAAGCAGACACCGGGATTGAATCTTTCTGGGCGCTTTATTCAGGGGGCCGGCGACCTGACCTGGGTGTGGGCATCTCGCCATGGAGCACAAGGCTCAGAGTCCGTCTGGATGGCTTGCTGCCCTCCCGGGCACAAAGGCGGAACTGCCTGTGGTCTCCTGGAGTCCGGGGGGGGTCACACCTTCAGTTCCTGGAACAACAGCTTTCACACGCATGGATTGCTAAGCTTATTAGCCATTACCTGAAACTAAATATTTTCCAACATTTGGGTCCCCCATGAGTTTGGGGGACTTGTGCTGTTTGCGTAACGGCTCTTTGTCTTACCGCATTCAAAGCAGTTGTTTTTCTTTTCTTTTCTTACTATTATTTTTTATTTTTAGAGGTTAGGGAAGGGAGGGACTGCCAGGGGGGCGCAGTGAACGCCCTCCCCAGCCCCAGCTAAGGCTCAGATGTCTGGCTGAACCTGCCCAGGAGAGGTTTCTGAGGTTATTCCCACTTAACAGATGAGGAAACTGAGGCAGAGAGAGGGCACACATTCAGTCACTGCCGGGGCAGTGCTGGAGCCAGACAGCCTGCGGCACGAGCCCCTGTTCTAACCACTTTGCCCGAGGGCTTTAGTGTCCCCATGAAACACAGAGAGGAAAGTGTGAAAGGATCAAGCCCGCTATCATGCCACCATCTGCCCAGCAGGCCTGTGACCTTGTTGAACATGATGCCCTTTCACTCTTCTGAGCATCTGTCCCCAGGCCTGGAGTTACTGCGAAGGGACAGCAGAACGGGACTAACGCCTCCAACAGCCCCAGGCAGAAAGAGCATGACCTGGGAGCAAACTGCAGCCTCCAGTTCCCATAGCCCAGCAGCCCAGGGCCACCCCCCCCCTTTTAAATCCGACTATAACCCAAGAGAAGCTCCAAGCCCCCACCTGGCCCCTCAGCGCTGGTGTCTGTCTCCCTTGCGGAGGGGGCGAAAACTTGACTCACTGCACACGCTTCTCTCCGTGAACTCTCTCACAGCCCGCCCCGCCGACGGCCCCAACAAAGTGTCACTGTTATCGTGTGGGAAAAAAGTCAAGTACCAGGCCCCTGACGTGGCCCTGAAGGCCACACGGCTGTATCTCCGGCTCTGACTCCGCAGCTTAAAAACCGAGGTACAATTCTGCACAGACGCCCCGACCTCCGCCCGCCTCCCCCGGGCCCAGACACAGAGTCCCAGGGACGCGGTCACACAGTCACCCCGCCCTCCGCATCCGCAGGGGACAGACCCTGCCGAGCCCTGAGTGACTCAGACAAGACCGAGGTGAGGCAGCCCCGGGGGGGGGGGGGGGGGGAGCCGGCTAAAAGCCCCTGGAAGTGTAACGAGACCCTGCCGAGTCGGTGATTGGCTCCCACTGAGATTAGTTTTAATCCATTATTAAGCAACAGTTTAATATTTTAAGAGTTTTAGCAATCACAGAGAAATGAAGATATTTTACAATTTTCTTCCCTTAGAGCTTCCAAAGAAAGAACATAAAATAAGTGACAGGGATTTTTAAAAAAATCTTTTCTGTGGAAATAATTGAATGTGTTCATTTTTTTACTTTTTAACTTGTCTTGCGATTGCGCGGAGCCCAGCCCGACGTGAGCCTGAGCGGGAGCGGAGTTTGGGCCGTCCGGCGCTCACACCCCGCTTCGCCCGAGGGGCACCAGGGGGCACATAGCACCCGGGGGCACGGTGGCCCTGGCTCTCGGGCTCCTGAGGAGGGCCACGCGGGAGAAGCCCAGTGCCTGGCTTTGAACTTTCTCAGCCCATCCTCCCAAGGTCTGGGCCTCCCCTTCCCCCTCCTCGCTGCTCCCCACGCCGCCTTTCCAGTCAGGAACTGGGAAGCAACGGGCGGAGGGCAGCAGGGGAGAAGGAGTCCAGTGCGTGACCACCTGTATGACTGACTCTGGAGTTCTAGAGGTGACGGGGCTCTGATTTTTGTGTTGTTATCAGTTCCCATCTGGAATCCGGTACCATGTGCCTTCTCCCATCCATGCATCTGCCCGTCTACCCACCTCTACCCACCCATCCATCCCTCCCTCCCTCCCCCCATCCATGCATCTGTCTGCCCATCTACTCACCCATCAACCCACCCATGTGTGCACCCATGCACCTACCCACCCACCCATCTATCCATGTATTCATCCTACCACTCATCCATCCATCCACCCACCCACCTCCCCACCCCTCACTCATCCAGCCATCACCCACCCCTTCTTCCGTCCTTCTGTCTGGTCACTGCTCCACCCGGGCAACAGCGTGTGCCAAGTTCTAAGTCAAGGACTCCCTCTTTGAAGGGAGACGGACCCGGAACCCTCTATGCCTGTATCTGCCATCCAGCGTGCTGGGTGCCAAACTGAAACGTCCTCACGGCATGCTGGGCACAAGGGACAGAGTGCACCGTGCTCAGGGCAAGGGGCCTCGCAGGATGGGACCCCTGCACTCAGCCCAAGATGACCAGATGGGGTGCAGGGCGGCCTCTTCAGGGGAGGCGGCAGCACTGACGCATGGGCCCCCAGCCCTGCTGGACTGTCCACCCGGGTCTCAGTGCTCCGCCTCCCACATCCGGTTCCCTGCCCGTGTGTGTGGACACTCCAACCATTCTCATCTCCTAGGGCCTGCCAGTGGGGGTCACTTTAACGGCCCCGCAATTCCTGCCTTCACCTGCCTGCCTTCCAGGGGGGAAGCTCCGGGGGGCGGGGCGGGGGAGGTCACGCCGGGACCCCGTTCTGCGCGTCACTCAGATTCATTCGCTGTATCTAGATCGCGCCGTGCCCTAATTAAGGCAGGCCTTCAAGGCTGAAGCGCATTTGCAGTTTCCTGAAATGGGCCGGCACTCTAAACCCCAAGGACTCCCTGGGCTGCCTGCTCCCCGGATCCGACACTCCTGCTCCCAGGGGAGGCCCCGCCTCCACACGGCGGAACGCAAGAGCCTGCCTTTGGCTCCTCTGAACCCCCAGCCGCACTGACTGAGGGGCGCTCTGTGACTGATCTGCCGCCATGGAACTCGGGGGTGACTAACACGCCCAAGAAGCCCCGAGCTGCTCCCAGCCACAGTTCCGTGCTCCCCACGTGGGGACGGTCCTCCCCGGACGTCACCAAGGCGGGGTGGGTCCGAGGCTGGGGCCCCGGCCCCGGGGACCCGCAGGCAGAGCCTGGGCCCAGCCTTCCCACCTTCCGTGGGTTCGATAACAGGCTTCGACTCCTCAGTCAGGAAGGAGATCTGCGCATCCCGAAATCGGTGCGTAAAATATTTATGAAGAAGAATCTCTATTTTTAACTAGGGATGATTTCGGCTCTATTATTCATGCAGCCTCAGAGGACAGGGTCCCTGCCTGTGGGCCTCCAGGCGCGGCGAGACAGAGCAGGGGCGAACCTGAATCAGAGGCCGGGCGGGGGAGGAGGGCGAGGGGCAGGCTGGGGCGCCGCAGCCGAGCCTCCCACGGCCTCAGCTGAAGCTCCACGTTCAGGTGCTCGAGTCAGTGAACGCGTGGGCCCCGTTCTGTAGTCATCTGTGCCCTCAGCCGACCCTCTCTCGAGGGCCCCCGCCTACAGGCAGATGGCCCTGAGCCACGGGGGAACCCCTTCAGCTTCCAGAGCCCGGGGTGACCCTCACTGTCAGAGACAGGCACCACAGCCCAGAGGCCCGTGCTGACGAGCTGTCAGAACTCCCAACCCAAACAAGGACGTGCCCGGCCTCCCACAGGGCACAGGAAGGCCGCAGGGCAATGACCCTTGGAGGGACAAGGGCCCATGCCCTCTGCTCCCCTAAATCCACACCTGGTCACCCGGGTCGGGGGGAGGCCGCTGCACCAGCAGCAGCCCCAGTCAGCAGCCAGCTAGTGACCACAGCAGACGCAAGGTGCCTGAGGACACACACCTGTCACCAGAACATCTAGTCCTTATGTTCAGCAGACAAGGAAGTGACCGGAAAAGGAGTAGACGGACAGACAGATGGACATTCCCATTTGGTGCCTGACCCATGTGATTTCACACCAACGTGTGCCCTGGGCCGCCCCTCCTCGCACACACGGCAGACGCAGCATCGGGGGAGGGCTCACTCTCACGGGGTCCCGCTCTGCCTGCGACCAGCTGCCTGCCATCCGGGCGCGGCCCGGCCTCACTGTCTGGTGCCTCTGCTCATTCCTGGGCACGGACTGAGGGGGGTGGGAGGTGCCCCCACGGCTGCCCTTGAGGAGCCCACACCAAGCCAGGCGCCCCGAGCCCTGCCCTGGACTCAGGCCAGACTACCTGACCTTGCCCAGTGCAATTGGGGGGGATGAGATGGGGGAGGAGGCAGGATGCCTGGGGTTTCAGGACGTCAGGGGCGAACGCACACTCAGGGCAGAGCGAGGCGGGGACAGGACAACTGGGTCAGCGCCAGAGGCCCCTGCAAAGCCCAGTCACGCCGCACTGTGAAGGGAGGCTGGGCCGCAGGGAAGGGCGCCAGGTCGCAGAGGCTCTGGACACGGCCGCTTGGCTCACCCTGGCCAGCAGCGTCCGACTCTCTCCAGAGCACAGGTCCTCTGGGGGCTGTGGCCACCCGGGGCCGTGGCTCCTTGGTGGACAGCCGGAGAACAGGGAGGGGACAGAGGACACAGGACCCATCCTGCTGTTTCCCTGGGGGGGGGGGGGCACAGCGGGAGAGACGCTTTCCTTCCTTCTCTCTGGCTTGGCACCAAGGAGCCCCGAAGCCCAGGACCACCGCTGGCTTCTCCCTTCACCCCGTGCCACCACTGGTACCTGAGCATCCAAGGGAGGAATGGCCACGGCGACCGTGGCAGTCAGCAGGGACTGAGTACTTCTCACGAAGCCCTTTACGGGGCTTGCCCAGCCCAGAGAGGCCAAGCCAGCTGTCAGAGGACACACAGCGGCTGTGCAGAGGGGCCTGCTCCAGCCCCGGCGCCCTGACTGCGCCACACTGCCTGGTGGTGGTGTCTGGGGTGCTCCACGCCCGTGTTCAGGGGGTGCGGGGGATACAGCAGAGAAACCGGTGGCCTCTCAGCCTCAGCCCTGTTTCCCGCGGCAGCAGGCCGAGGCTGCTGGGGTGCATGCCGGGCTGCCAGGGAGGAACTGTCTGCCCTTTCTCTGGCCTGGTCACGGCGGTCTCTGCCTGGGCGGACCTCGGCCACCACGTCTCCTTCCCTGGAAGGACCCCAGCTGCCCAGCTGGGAGTCCGACCCTCACATTGTGGGCTTACCTGCGGGCACCGTAGTGCTGCGGCCTCCTCACAGCACACCTGGGCTCTCCTCGCCTCTGAGAACCACGGTGCTCACCTGTCTGTGTCCCCACAGAGAGGCTGTGGGGACAGAGGCCCCTGCTACAGAGAGGCCAAGGGCCAGAGGCCCTGGCGGAGGGCTGGCTTGGCCTTTTCTCGGGGAGGTGTTTAGACGCAGGCCCTCAACCAGGTGACACCTGCAGTGCACCTGGGGAGGCGAGCCTCTCTGGGGCCTCTGGGGAAGTCTGCAGGCTGGGGCTGGGGGTGGCTACCTGCCCCCCACCACGCTGTGGGTATTCAGGACACTGAAGGTTTGCCGAGCACCCACCGCAAGTGGATGAGGACATGCCCCCCCGTGGGAGCAGTGCCCACAGTCTGTGTCCTGGTCGTGTGACTAGAGAGGCCCAGGTGAGAGACTGTGGGGGCGGGGCGTCAACGCAAGAACGCAGACGCCCTCTGCGGGGCGCCCCCGGGGAGCTGTCAGGGCTACGCAGCAAATCAGTTTTACGAAGCAATCGGTCCTCTCTCTCCAGCTGGGCCCCGGGGGGGGCTTAACTTAATCACACTGGAACCGTGTAGGGGATGGCTGGGGCGCACAGACCCCTACCTTCCTGGGCGGGCGGTGGCGGCCTCGCCCCGGCCTGGGGGGACCGCAGAGCCGCGCGCAGCCTGCCCACGCCCACACAGCACGAAGGGGTCGTCCCGTCGTCTCTGCGGCCCACCTGCGCTGTCTCCCCGCCCCTGCGACTTCTCTCCCCTCCCCCAGCAGAACCTGCGCGCTCACGCGGCCCCTCCCCCCTCCCTGGGAAGAACCCAAACTGCCCAGTGACTCCCCCGCTGGACAGACGGGCTGCTGCCCGGTGGTGCCTCGTCAGGCCTCTCTCTCGATGAAGGGATACCGCTGACGGCGGCCTTTCAAGCGCCAGGGATGCGGGCCTGGGTCTCGGGACTGTTAACGTCACCAAGGCCCCACCCCCCCACCCCCGCCCCAGGGCCACACAGCGGCGACGGTGACAGTGTCCGCAGCACTGGCCCTGCACCGAGGCCCTTCATTCCCTGTCCAGGGAGTCATCGCGCCCCTTTCGGGGCTGCTGGGGCGACCCGGGCTCAGGAGGGCGAGTGGGGTTGCTGCTGTGGCCTCCACGGCCTGTGTGGCGGGCACGGGGAGGGGGCAGGGCGGGCGTCTCCAGTGCCAGCCCCGCCCCCACCTCCCCGGGCCCTCCTCCTCCTCCCCGGAGTGGGGGTTGCGGAGAGCAGTCGGCGGTGACCGAGGGGAAGCCGGCTCTGGAGAAACATTTTCTGTGAATGGTCCTTTCTCCCTCCCTCCAGCGTCAGGAGCGGCCCTGGCGGGCGGCAGGCAGCCAATCGGAGAGGGGCCTAGGCTGCCGGGGAGGCCCCCGCCCTCCCCGGGGGCGTGGGATCCCCCCCACCCCCAGGTCGCCCACCCCGAAAGTTGTCCCTCCCTTTGCATCCTCTGCCATCCTTTTAAAGGAAACATTGCAGATTTAAACCACAAATTAAATTTTTAATGAGACCGCAGCCCCGCCGTGCGCGGCGCGATGCAATATTGATGAGTTCTCAGTGTCCAGCCGGCGGGCGGGCCCGCGCCCCGGGAAGCTTTTTAAGATGTTATGCAATACGGAACCAAATTAATTATTTGCAACAAAGGGACCCGTGTCCCTGTCGTGCTGCGGGGCCCAGTGGGTGCACCACGGCCGCGTGTCATTACTGCGGCTATAAATGGCAGTCACGGGAGGAAGCTGTGACTTCACAGCCCTGGCACCACAAGTGTGAGGCCTGGAGCAAACGAGGAGCGAGGGGCGGGGGAGTGTGTGTGCAGGGGAGGGCGGGGGGAGGGCGGAGAGGCCCGCCAGGGAGCACTCAGGCCTACAAGCCAGATACTGCAGCAAAATGCAGCAAATTTCTTCGAAGCCGGTGGCTCTGAGTTCCCCCCTACTGCGCTCTCCAAGGCTTCCCCTCCCTTAAAGGGGCAGCAAGCAGGGCTGGGCACCTCCCGCTGTGATCCAGGATGAGACCCCCCAGTGGGGGTGACAGCCACCCAGGTGGCAGTGGCACAAGGGTGTGAGGTGGCCAGAGAATGGTCGTCCGCTGCCCCCACCCTCCAGCCGGGGGCCAAGGGACTTTGCACGTGGCAGTTACAAGGCAGCTGGCTGGCACTGGGGAAGGGCCTCCAAATGGGAGTATTGGGAAGGTCCCCAGACTGATGTCAGGAATAAGGAAACAGGCAAAGGGCCAGCAGGGCGGTGACAGAGGCCTGTGGTGGGGACGCAGGGCTGCTGGCCCAGTGGGCTCTCCCCCAGGGCAGCCACGGAGGCCGGGGCTAAACGTGGCCAGCCCCGTTGGAGCCCAGTGCAGGCCGACTGCCCGTGCGGTGCGATTTGGGGCACTCCCTCCTGCCGCCCTTGCTCCCATGGGCGGTCACGCGGTCAGCCCTGACAGGTCTCCCTCCTTCCTCCGGAGCCCACGCAGGACCCGCTCCCCACTGACTTTCTGGGATAGTCCCCTGCCCCAAACCCTCCCGGGGCTCCCCAGGTCCCTCCTGCCATCTCAGCCCTTCCCTGTTGACCTCCAGAGGAGGCCCTGTGGACCGCCACGTCCACCCCTCTGCTCATCCCACGCTCTGCTATAGCTATTCTCAAACACCCACTGCCCCAGGGCCTTTGCACGTGCTGCCTTGCCCGCCTAGAGCCATACCTCTCTTCCTGGATGACTGCCCCTCCTATCCCAGAGCTCAGTACAAATGTCACTCCCTTGGGAAGACCCTCCCTGACCCCTAGCCTGGCCAGGGCCCTCTGTGTGCTCCCCTGGCATCCCCGAGTCAGCCGGCTCTTCCCAAGGGCAGAGCCTGAGGCTGGCCAGTCTGTGAGGTGCTCCAGGGGCAGAAGGGGACACAAAGGTCATTCATGGAGTTGGCTGCTGCTGGTGCATAGTCCTGCGGGACCTCCCCAGGAGGCATATGAACCCTCCAGGATCACCCACCTGGGAAGAGAGAAAGGTGCCCGTCCGCCAGTTCTTCACGCCATCAGCCCAGGGTGGCCTCACACACACGAGCCCCTGGCACTCCTGCGCAGACCTGGCACCGAGCCGGGGCCACGGCAAGAGGCGAGACTGAGAGCTGGGGGGCACTTACTGCCACAGCTCCTCGACTGCCAGACCCGTTGTTGGGGTGGATGTCCCCGCATGAGGACGGGCACCCCCCACCCCAGGTGCTGGCCCATCAGCAGCACTGGGTAAACAGTGGGGGCAGGAATAGATGAAAAGGGCGGTGCAGTTGTCACCCCGCTGGAAAGGGGGTAACAGGGACCGGGAGCTCCTGAGGGCAGCAGAGTCCTTCCTTGGAGGTCAGCTGGGGTCACGGCTCCTCTCGGGGACCCTGCTTGTGTGGCCTCAGCCTGTCAGGCTAGTGCTAGGTCAGCATGGGGTGGAAGGGCCTGGCCGGTTGCACCCAGTTTCCCACCTTTCCTGCGGCAGCCCCACCCCAACACCAGCTGTCCCTGTGCCAAGCAGAGCACGGACAGGAAATGAAAATCTTCCCAGGAAGTGGCCTCCACAGCCTCCAGGGGGAGGCCCGTTCCTTCCTCCGTTCTTGTTTTCTTCCCAGACACAGGACTGGTTCTAGATTCCTCTCCCCGCCACCGCCTCACCGGGGTCTGAGAGGCTTGGAGCCTGGACCAGCACACAGAAAGTGGTGGGGGGCCCGGCCCAGCCCTTGCCTCCTGCCCTCACGTCAGCCCCTCCCCTCAGCGCCCTCCCCGGACTCACCCAGTCCTGCCCACAGCCCAGCGACGTCACTGCCATCACAGTAACGCCCACCCCATCGGTCCCAGGCTCTCTGTGAGTCAGGACGCTGGTGCCCCGCCCCGGGGCCACCTGATGTCATCTTCTCCTGTTATCCACATCTCCAAGCTGGCCAACCGCAGGGCCCAGTCTGCTCTCTGGAGCTCACCGGGGGAGCCCTGTCCTTCCCGACTCGCCTGACCCCGCGACCCCGCGCCGTGGACGGGGTGCGGGGTGGGCTCCCCCCGAGCCGTCCGTGCAGCGCCGTGACACTGGCCCTGGGAAACCGTCGGTCCCTCCGTGCTCCCGCTGTGGCCCACCCAGATGCCACTGCAGAGAAATCTGAATGGAGCTCCGAGAAGCAGATGCCGGTG
This sequence comes from Tonatia bakeri, assembly GCA_004024845.1. Taxonomy (NCBI): domain Eukaryota; kingdom Metazoa; phylum Chordata; class Mammalia; order Chiroptera; family Phyllostomidae; genus Tonatia; species Tonatia bakeri. The sequence continues at coordinate 39,443 of PVIA01011417.1, forward strand.
TTTAAGAAAAGGGCACGAAACTGAAACAAAACCGAGAAAACGCCCAGCGTCAATGTCAGAAACAGGGAGCTGCCGAGCTCTGGTGTCTGGACGGCCCGGGGAGAGCCCCGGCCCCCTGTGAAGGAACGCAGGGAGCAGGGGCAGCGCCTGCACCACACTCAGCCCTCGTGACAACAGTGACCCCTTGCTGGTAAACGCCATTTTCACCCCGAAGCACTTTCGTGCCCCCCCCCCCCCGTCATTCCGTATGTCACGTGCGCGCTGCTGGCATCTGGCAGAGGTGAAACGGATGTAGGAGCACATAGCGGGCTGCCGGCCCCAGTGCCCAGTGCACCAGCCAACCGAGTGGCTGGGAACAGGGTTCTTGGGTGGGGCCCCAGAGCCTCTCCAGACCAGCTCCCACCTCTGGCGCTCCCACGGAAAGCCTGCTGACGTCCAGAGAGCGCCAGGCCGGTGCGGGGAGCGCAAGTCCCCGCCTTGGACCTTGGCAGGTGCAGGTGCAGAAACCGCAGTGGACAGGAGCCTGGAGCGCTGTGTCACACCTCTCCACCCGTCCTGGTGCTCTCCCCGAGGACTGGCCGGCTCCACCGCCGATGGGAAGATGCTCCCGGGGCCCCCTGCTGCCCTCAGGCCCCCACGGCGCAGCCCAGCTGGGGGCCAGGAGCCTTGCTGGATGCTATTGAGACGGCTGAGTGCTGGGTCTGGGGACAAGTACTTGGACTTCATTGGTTTTGTCCTCTCCTGGCTGTCGGACAGACACTTCAAGGGTGACCTGTCCCCGAGTGAACCCAGGTCTCTCCCTCCCTCCAGGCCCTCCCCTCCTCGGCAGGGGCACCCCCTGGTCCCCACCCCTACTAGCTGGAGCTGGGCCCGCCCACGCTGGAGTGGCACTCCCCACAGCCAGGGCTTCGCCGAGTCCTGACAAGGTCAGGCCCTCAAAGGTTCTCAGATCCGTCTCTCTGTCCCCTGCTCCTGTCATGACCTTCCTCCTCCGCACTCGTCACCACCCCAGCAGCAGCAGCCTCTCAGCGCCCGCCTGTGCCCCTCTCCGTTCTGCCCTCCCAGGAAGGGTCCCCAGGGAGGGTCCCCAGGGAGGGCCCTGCGCCCCTGTCAGTGTCCTCCCTGGTCCTCCCCATGGCCCGGGGAGTTCCTTCCTGCTCAGGTGAACGCTCTAGGCCAGCTGTGGACCTTGGCCTTGGCCCTGGGAGAGGACAGGCTCAGGGAACACCACAGAGTGAGAGAGGGTCGGACCAAGCACCCTGCCTGGGTGGGCTCCCACCTCGCTTATGAGGTAAAGATACCCCGTGGGCACTCATCCTCGGGACCCTGCCCGGCCCACGTGCCTGCCTGCCTTTGGCCCACGGGCCACAGCTGGGGAGAGTCTGAGGCCACACTGTCCCCAGCCCCCTTCACCTCCCCGACACCGCAGAGCTGTCCCCCGGGCTCCCCTCCAAGGCCTCTGAACCCTCTTCTAGCAGTGGGGGGCTGAGGTGGCCCCAGCAATTGCTACCTTTGTGGGAACCTAAAAGCTGTCTGTTAAACACAGCCATCTCCAAAATACAAACCAGACAAACTCACAGTAAAATTAATTGTACTAAGAATGAAGGTAATACATACTCAGAACACATCACTTTCGGGTTATTTCTATTACACTTTACTCTTATCTCGGCTTTTGAGGCTATTTGCACCGGTTGCATCTCTCAGGTGGGAACACCCCTAATCACAGGCGGTGTCCCTTCCCAGCCCTGGGTGAGAGTTTCACAGGGTCCCCATGTGCGTCTGGGGTGCGGGCCCAGGCCAGGCGGGGAGACCCGTGTCCACAGAGGAGGCTGCCCCTGGACTCCGGACTCTCCGACCAGGGGCCAGGCAGCTGGGGCCTCCCGCACGGAAGGCCTTGTTTGTTCCTCTCCCTAGCTCCGCCCCCGGGCCCCAGCACTGTGGAGAGAGACTCCACCAGGATAGAATCTCCACCTGCCTGGTGCCTCGAGTCCAGTTAAAAGACGTTTCACAGGCAGAGCGGTGTGGCTGTTTGGCCCCCACCTGTCTGAGCCCTGCCCCCCCACCCCCGTGCACGCAGGGCCCTGCACAGCGCCCTCTGCTGGAGACGCCGCCCGCTGGACGGATCTCTCCTCCCCTTGGGGCACGACACTCCCTGGCCAGAGATCCCCTGGACACCACCCCGGGGCCCTTGCTGCCCTTCTGACACCAAAAGCCGTGCTTCCTGCCCGCACGCAGGCAGCCCACCCCTCCCCGCCCCCCACCGCTGCTCAGGGCGCGAGGCCTGGCCAGGGACGCGGCTCCATCCACGCAGCCTGCCTGGGCCCGGAGGGGCTGTTCTCCAGCTGCCCCTGAGCTCCATACGGAACGCCCTCCCTCTCCACCAGGGACAGCCTCGTCCCCAGGCCCCCCCTGCAGCGGTGGGGGGACCCCCGAGAGAGGATCACCAGTCTGTCTGCGGTCCAGAGCTGGAGACAAAAGCTGTCCCACCCCTCGCGCGAGTAATTCTTCGGGGGTCGCCTGGGATTCTCCAGGTGCACACCTGCATGGGGCACCTGGTGGCTCGGCCCCTCTCCACCCGGCGCCAGGCCGGGAGCCGCTGCGGGTCTCTGCGTTCCATGGCACGCAAGCCGGCCGGGCCACCGGGGATGGGAACCCCGAACACTCCTGGGCCGCTCGGAGCCAAGGGCAGCCGCGTGCGGGCTGCAGGGTCCCTCTGGTGCTGGGAATCGGAGGCCAGGGGATGCCCAGGATGGGCAGGGTGGGCTCGAGGCCGAGATCCCCTAGAATGCAGGCAGTGGGGAGTCCGTGGGGCGGGGGGCAGGGAGAGGCGCACAGAGAGGAGGGCCACATCGGGCTTTCTCAAAAAGGCACCAACCACGCTGGCCTCTTCTCCCACCCGCACCCCGGAGCTGCCTGGGGGCTGCCTGTGGTCCCTCCCACCCTCCAGGATGGGGCCGCCCGGCCGGGACCTGCACGCTCGCCGCAGGCAGGCCCATCGCCGCACCCAGGCAGGCAGAGTCTGCGGAACAAGGGCTCGCCGGTGCAAGTGTCCAGTGTCCGCGGGGCTGCGGGACCTCAGCTCTAGCCCGGGCGTGCCCCATCTAGCCCGGGCGTGCCCCATTGCCTGGAGCCAGACCTCCGAGTCTGGGCGCCTCAGGCTCCCCGCCTGACAGTGCGAGCTTGGAGTGGGCCCCCTGTGAAGTGCCTTCGGTTCTGTCTGCCCCAGGGGGCCGGCGGCACGAATCCTCCAGGGAACTGGAACAGCGCCTGGCAGCCGAGCTCTGAAGCGCCACTGACCAGCAGAAAGGCGGGAATGTGTGTGTTGAGGGGGTGAGTAGGGGTGACTCTGAGTGGCTGAAGTGCTGAGCGCTGCAGGTGGGACAGCCTCCGCGCCCCAGGTCCAGGAGCCCTCCCTGCAGGCCTTCGTCGGAGAAGCGGGACAGGCTGGGGTTCAGGGGGCTCCAGAAAGCCTGATATGCATATGTGGGCACACGCGGAGCTGGACACACAGGTCGCACCCATACACGCACACACGGACACGTTCTGGGTGCACACCCACCTCCCCGATGGGAAGGCCCTCGGGACCATGGAGCCGCCAGCCCCGGAGGTGCCATCTGCCCGGAATCCAGCGGGCTCCGCTGGCCGGAAAGGCTGGATCCACTGGGGCTGCCTCCGAGAAGGCCCCGCCCGCACGCAGGCACGGGGTGGGGGCTCTCACTCCTTGGAGACCTCGCCTGGCTCCCGGAGGCCCGGAGCTTGGGGCAAGGGGCACAGGAGAGCGGAACTGGGTCCTGGGTGTAAGCAGTTTGTCAGTCCCGCACGGACATCTAAGGAACGTGGAGGGACCCGAGACCCCCTGAGACCCCCCGCCCCCCCACTTCGAGACTTGGCCATGCCCCGAGGCTCTCCTCCTCTGTGGTCCCCGCCCACCAGCCGGAGGGTGCAGCCGATTTGAGTCCTTGGGGACCCAGCCCCCCCTCGACCGGCCTGAGCTCCTCAGGTGTTCTGTGCAACCAAGCGAGTTGGACAGAATGTCGTCTCCCGGCGGCGGGGTCCTTCCAACCACCCGCAGTCCCGCTGGAGATCTGAGGACATCACTCAGGTGGCCCACCCTCGAGGCCAAGGCCGCTGCCTGGCCCACAACCCCCCACTCCCTCACCCCACCCCGCGGCTCTCGGAGCTTTTGGGGAAGCGGCGGCGCCGGGCGGGGCGGGGGCGGCCGGCGGGGGGGCGGGGCAGGCCAGGGTGGCGCGGGGGTGGGGGGGTGCGGGAGGAAGCTGCCCTCCGCCTCTCGCGGGCGAGACCCCCTCGGCTCGCGGGCCCGGGCCGCAGACAATTAAAGCGGGATTCCTCCCCCGCTGACGTCTGCGGCGCCGAGGCCCCTCCCGCGGGGGCATAAAAGGCGCGGGCTCCGCAGCGCAGGCAGCAGTGGGGGCCGGACGGCATCTGGGTGCGCACTGCGCGGGGAGCGGAGCGCGGCCGCCCGCGGAGCCCAGCCGAGCCCAGCGCAGCCGAGCAGGGCGCAGCGCCGGCCCCGCGCCCGCAGCCATGCCGGCCGGCCGCGCCCCGCGCACCTGTGCGCTGCTCGCCCTCTGCCTCCTGGGCAGCGCGGCCCAGGATTTCGGGCCGACGCGCTTCATCTGCACCTCGGTGCCCGTGGACGCGGACATGTGCGGCGCGCCCGTGGCCGCCGGCGGCGCCGAGGAGCTCCGGAGCAACGTGCTGCAGCTCCGAGAGACCGTGCTGCAGCAGAAAGAGACCATCCTGAGCCAGAAGGAGACCATCCGCGAGCTGACCACGAAGCTGGGCCGCTGCGAGAGTCAGAGCACGCTGGACACCAGCCCCGGCCGCAAGCAGCCGGGCTCCGGCAAGAACACCATGGGCGACCTGTCCCGGACGCCGGCCGCAGAGACGCTCAGCCAACTCGGGCAAACTTTGCAGTCGCTCAAAACCCGCCTGGAGAACCTGGAGGTCTGCTCCTGCCGCGGACCCCCTCTGGCGCGCGTGCCCCCACCCGCCCCACTCTGACCCGGCGGGACACCCCCCCACCCCACCCGGCCGGTGCCCTGAGTCTGGGGCCCCCACGCATGTCCACT